>JAATLQ010038613.1:126680-153818 GCA_013421005.1 Heliconius erato x Heliconius himera
GCTTCACGCTGTATCCCGCACACAGCAGGGTAGGCAGAGGGAACTTAGTGTTAAGACACTCCGTTCCCCACTTTCTGCCGAATTCTGGAGGCATTGCGTGTTGAGTGGCAGAACTCAACGCCGCGCTTAACCTCGACACCAGAGCGAAGAAATGGAAATATAAATTTAAGTAAATATTTCATCTCCTCGAGTGGGGATCGAACCCACAACCAGTCGGTTTTGCAGTCACACCTCGTGCCACTGCGCCACGACCGGCCTCTAATATTTTAAAGATATAAAAAAACCGGTTAAGTGCGAGTCGGACTCGTCCACCGAGACTTCCATACCAATTTCAGGATTGTAGGTTAACGGGAAGTACAAGTTATAAAAATTGACAAATTTAAGTTTGCGGGCGTATGTAATCATTTTGCATGAAATAAATTACAAATAAAAGTTTGTAATATATTTTTCCATGAAATACTTACAAATTTTCACTATTTGGATTTATTCCAATATATTTATTGTAAGTTCTCACTTCGTACCAAATTCCATAAATAAGGGTTCACGGGAACCCTGGTCCAGAAATCCTATAAAAGTAACCGTAAAAATGACAATATTCATCAAAAATATAAATAACATTGAATACAAATATATTGAACATAAATAAATAAAACTCTTTTCAATATAAAATCTAATAACATACCAACACCACAAGTAAAAAAAAACATATCGAAGCAAAAGAATACCCGAACTAAACTTGTTCTGAGTTCCCGATTGAGCTTAATAGCCCTCATTATGATAAACTTTTAGGCTTACAAAATTGGAGAGAAGAGGCAAATAATAACTGAAAAAAAATATAAGAGTTAAGTACAGTGCTTAACTTATTATTTTTAGCTTCCCGCTGTATCCGCACATAGCAGAGTAGACATTGGGAACCCGGGAACCTAGTGTTAAGAGACTTCCGTTCTCCACTTACCAAAGAATTTTAAATACATTTTTTAGATTTTTCCAGGATATTTTTTTGGTAAAAATAAGTAACAATTTTATCATATCTTATCAATACCGTATGTATGTATAAGTTATCTCAACTTTGGACTCTTTGGAACGGTTATGTACATTCATACAGCAAAGTAGCAATAAGCTTTTATTGCGCTAAGAAATATTATGTATCAAAAAGGATATTGGTAAACGCGACGGTCGTAGGTTCCATTCCCACTCGGGACTATTAATTGCATTTATTCGATCTGGTAACAGGCGCGGCGTTGACTTTACCACTTAAAAACTGGGCGGAGCAAGAGGAGCGGAGTGTCTTAACACTACGTTTCCAAGAGAAGCGTAAGGCTAAAAAAATACAAACTAATAATATTCTTAGTTAAGTTTGTAAGAGCTTACGACTTTGGATACCATCCCACCATTTATGTCCTGCGATACCGGTTTTCGTTGGAAAGCTAAGACTTTTTTTCTATTCAAGAAATAAATGGTGTTTGTTCGAAACACAGTTATAATATGGATATCCTTTATTTTAATTAATTGATTTCTATCATTTTAGATTAAAAATATAAAACGAAATATCTATAATGACATTTTTTTATCTTCATACTGTATCTCCCACACAGCAGGGTAGGAGAGAGAACCTGGGAAACTAGTGTTTAGACACTCCATTCACATAAAGACATTTTCGCCGAATTCTGGCGGCATTGGGTTTTGAGTGGCGTAAGTCAACGCCGCGCTTTGCTTAGTTACCTAAGCAAAGAATTTAAATATTTCACATTTTCTCGAATAGAAATCGAACCCATAGCCTGTCGCGTTTACATTCGCACACCTGTACTCCTGCGCCAGGAATGGTTTCATTTTTAATGCTAGCTAGTATAATGCTATTAGGTATATAAGTTTTACTAGAAATTTTAAAAATTAATAGTTTAAAATTTAGTTTATTTGGGTCGCAGAAGCATCTAAGTACGTAAGTACACGTTAGAAAAATATTTATAGTACAATTTTTTCGATTTCAAATATAAGTTAACACTTACCTAAGAATGAATCACTGTATTTTTTTTGAAAAATCCATTTTTTATTTGTTTTTTTTTTCTTTAAATAATATTAAAAACTCTTTATTTCACACCAGAAAAATAACACAATTTACAAATAATTTCATAAAAAAAAAGTGAAAAGGCAGACTTATCACTTAAAGTGATCTCTTCCAGGCAATCTTATCAGAAGAATCAAATTACTAAATATTATTGTTAACTGAAATTGTTTTTTTTAATTATTTTTTTTGCCAAAAAAATGCCTTACAATATGTTTACGGGATACAGATCCCATATATAGCGGAGTTAACCTATAGCAAAATATTTTTCTATCATTGAAGCCGTTGTGGCTTATTAGCAAGGCTGGGGAGGATTGATTAACAATCGGAGGTAAGAATTACTTTCAATTGCACACCCTAGTAGACACTAGATAGTGTCCGGGGTCACAGTGTCAAATCTAGGGTCGCAGACGGAGTGTAGAGTGTCTTAACACTTTATTATCTCAATAGATTATGCAGGATTCTTTTTCAAGTATTAGAAAGATAAAGCTGTAGAGAGAGAGGAAGGTAGAGATGTTAAAAATACAATGGTACAAAGTTACCTTACAACGGTTAAGAAACGTTATTACAAACAACTCGGAATAGAAACGACGAAGCGCGAGTTGAATTTAGAAATCCCTCATTTCAGTAGATTATTGTTTTTTAGAGAAATAAATAAAAAATATTTAAATTTCAGTTTTTAAACAAATTACTAGTACATAAATACGTATTTATTTAGTAAGTCATTTGTAACTATTTATAACATTTTTTTTTCTTTGATTTCATATATATTTTATGTTTACGGGGAAAAATTAACAATTTCAGGCTGAGATGAGTGAACAGATGCTGATAAATGAAATCATAGTAATTATCAGTATTAAAATAGATTTCTTAAGCACTTCAACGCTATAATAAAATAATTCTGTACAGACGAACATTTAAATTATTATAATGAATAGGCCGTGCTGGCCTGACCTACTTTCATCACCACAAGAGGGTTACCAAACAGAACTACTATAAATGAACGTAAAGCCAGGTATATCATAAAAGGAAGCTCTTTTTCCTGTATGAAAAGATAGGCATTCAGAATCTAGTGTTAAGACACTTTTGTCTAATTTCCGTCCAAATTCAAGATAAAACGAAACTTTACAGTACCCTTTGACTTATCACAGCTTAAAAAATAATTTAAATACATAATCATTCCGCCGAGTAAAAATCGAACTTACAACCATCTAGTTGCCAATCACATGCTATACCACTGCGCTACAGTGGCCTCTAAAAAGGCATAAAATAAAAGTATAACCGTTTATACCCATAGATCGAGGGTGTGGCGACTTTTACTACCCTATTTGTTTCGCAGGGTGCTATAAAAAGTTTATTTTCGTTTTGCTCGCTTTCTACTTAGAAGGAGAACGTTTCTCAACTGTGATGTCGATTGGATAATAAACGTGGGAAACGCTCTATAGTTGTTATATTTTTATTTATTTAAGTATCATGTGAAAGATTTATAGATTTAGAAATTGTTATAAACTGTAAGCACTTCAGCTTTTTGTTGATTTTGCTTTGGGATTTTAATATGAAATGATGTAATGATATTATAGGCAAAGAGATTGCGATAAAGTTTCTGATAATAAACAATGACACGGTTGGGTTAGGGCGGGGCGCTCTGGGGAGTAAATTTAAAATATTTTTTTTTTCATTCGTATTGACAATTACTTTCAATATGGATATCGGATCGTCGTAACACTAGGTTCCATCAGCCTACCCTCCTATAAGTATGAAGCATAAAACTACTAAATAAATATTAAGTTGTTTCGACACCTACCAGATTTTAAACCTATATTAGATCTTGTTAATCATTTGCCATAAGAGCCGGTGTGAGTGCCCTGTCCGTCCATCAACATCATATAATCGAACGGGATTTCCATCAATAAATATATTTCTCGAATATTAAAAATAAGCTTTTAAGCAGTACTTTCATATCAATGTTTATTTTTATAATAGTTTACATTCTATGATCTATTTACAGAGAAGGGATAAGCAACAAGTAAATTGAACTCTATCCATCTACCTAAAAAAAAATCTTAGGATTACCATAACTACTAACAACATACATCAATAGAGAGAGAGAGAGAGAGAGAATAGGTTAAGTACTGAGACTAAAAGTAATAAAAAATAATTAATCAAGAGCTAAAGTTAATCTGTTCTAAAATCATCTATTTCTAAAGTTGCAGGTTGGTAGTAAGAGCCTCCCTAGAATCAATTTCCTTGGCAAGCCACTTCCTGTCAGCGTCAATAACACGTTATACGACCTATATTAAAGTGTATCACACAGGAAGACGCCGTACGTAGTTGTATCCGACAGCTTTTGCAGTAGAACTTCGTATCGAATACGCTACAAGCATACGAGTACTTCATCTTGGAAATGAGATGTTGAAGTTTTTGAAGTAATCTTGACGGAGATGTCTTCGCATATTTTACGGAAGTCTATTATGTTTTAATAATTATGATCATGTATAATATTTAATTAATTAGCTTCACGCTCTATCCCGCACACAGTAGGGTAGGCAGAGGGAACCTATTATTATTCCCTTTCCCACTTTCCATCACCATTCTTTTCGAGGCATTGCTTGTTGAGTTGTGGAACTCAACTCTGGATTTTTTGCATTGGTGCCAGAGCAAAAAAATGAATACATTAATTAATAATAATTTCATTCTCTCGATTAGGGATCGAACCCACAATCGTCGCGTTAAAGTCACACGCTTGTACCCCTGGGCCATGAAGACCTCTTTAATATTTAAATAAGTAAAATATTATGTACGACAAATTACATGTACTAAGTGCTTGAATTGACTGTAGCCTAAGGTGGTTCAGTTGGGGTTACATTGAAACGATAAATACAGAAAAGGGTCCGTCGTGGTGCACACTAGGTTCCCTCTGCCTACTTGCTATGTACGTACAGCGTGAAGCTAAAAAAATATAAAAATATTTTTTTCTAATCGAACATTAGTTCCCGAGATAAGCGCGTCAACCAAACAAATTCATCAGCTTTTTCCTTCAGATTTTCCAATATTTAATATCGGAAGCGGAATAAATGTGGCTTTTGTGCTTTCCAGGTAAATTGCATCCATTCACAAAGAAATTGAATTTAGAATCCTTCCAATCAAATTTCACTGAAGATGATAAGAATATTAGATGTAGCAAGGCAGTGAGGCAAAATAGATAAATTTCGTAGAATTTTCTTACAAATATTATACAGGTAGGGGTATAGGGGGACTCAAATTTTAATTTTTTTCTACCTCAAATTATAAGAAAAATAGATAAGACCGTTCGTTTCTCAATCTTAACTTTTTAATTATTGACGTTATGTTACGTTAGCACTGCCCATTCAATTGAAGAAACCATCTGTAATTAGATACATGTATTTAATATAACGAGTGGGATTTGAATCCACAGTCAAACAGCCATTGTGAATACTATACACGCCTTAAATGCTTTACAATGGTTCTAATTTACATATAATATAACTACTTATATATTCTTTTGTAGCTTTTAAAGTTCAATATTCGAGACAATCTGTGTTAAGTGGCGGAACTCAACGCCGCTCTATCATACCAGAACGAGAAGACGAAAATAATTAATTCCTCCAAGCGGGAATCGAATTTACAACTGTCGCGTTTACAGTCAGTCAGTAGTATACTTATATTCAAGATTGATATATTACTTTTAGTTGTTAGGGTTTACATAAAATATATACTATTAACATTACGTATAAACATTGAAATTAAACCCAAAATAATTAAAAAATCATAAAATAAATATCAAAAGATTCAATATAAAA
This sequence comes from Heliconius erato x Heliconius himera, assembly GCA_013421005.1. Taxonomy (NCBI): domain Eukaryota; kingdom Metazoa; phylum Arthropoda; class Insecta; order Lepidoptera; family Nymphalidae; genus Heliconius; species Heliconius erato x Heliconius himera. The sequence goes on from JAATLQ010038613.1 coordinate 132,564, forward strand.
TCCCTTATCATAGATCAGCAAAGCCAACAAAACTGTAAACCACCCAATCTTATAAGTAAGGCGCCACGCCCTACCCCCGCTACCTATAGGTACCTATACCACCTACAGGTCTACCTAGATAGATACCTAGATGTATAGTTTCGCAGACAGACATAGGTCCCGGGCGTCCCTGGTCGATGGCCGGGCCGCGCAGGCGCTGTGGGCAGGTCGTAGCACTCGCGGTTGCCGACCCCCGTCGCCCACGCTACGAATATCCTTATATCTATCTATACCTACTTTACTTTATTGTATGGAATATAGATATATTGACACCTCATGTACTTGTGTTGTACAGTGCTGTCGACGAGTCGTGGCCGCCTTGAACTTAGCTGCAGATGGCTGCGCAGATTTCATTTTACTTTTATATTTTCTTAATTTCATAAAAGTTTAGACAATTTAACTTGAGGGCGGCCACAACTCGTCCAACGTACTATACTGTACATTAGATTATTATACGAATTGACTTGAATCCACTGTAACGCAGTTGGGAAATTTAAGCTGTAGATGTGGTAGTTCGTGTATTTAAGTTTATTCCGTTTTCTGCCTTAGTTAGATGAAGCATGGTTTTGTTTTATCAGATTAAACTCACATTAGCTGACAAATATGATAATTAATCCAGTCAGTAGTTTCATTTGTATAGTGTATCTCAGTCACTCAGCAACGTATGGATTTTTTTAGCACTACACAGTAGGCTGAGGGAACTTGGGAACATAGTGTTAAAACACGTTCCACATGTTCCGTTCCCTTTAAGACACTTGCGTTCTCCGCTTTCCGCCGAATCCTAGATGCATTACATGTTGATAGGCAGATTTTTGCTGAACGTGACCGATAGCTTCAGCTTTTTATTGAGATCTCCATAATACGTAACATTTCTAAGATCTAAACAGCGAGAACGAAGTGTTTCAACACAATGTTCTCTCCGCTTGTCACTGCTAAAATAATCCAAAAAAAAGTCCAAGCTTCGATAGGCTCTAAGCAAATTCGAACCTATTAAAACTTGGTTGGTTCTAATGTATTACAATACACACAGTCACCCTCGCTAAGCTGTTAGTAACTCTCAAAGTGTTACGATGGGGGAGGACGCATTAATCACTTTCGTTTCATTGTAGGAACTACTTCCCCAACACAGATAGCATTTGTAATTATTATTATAAATGTTATTTTATTATGAAACAGATATCTAGTTATTTGGAGAATTAATTTTAAATATTTTGGGCATTTTCTTTTTATATTTAAGTAAGGGCATTCCGCTGTTTATTTTCGTCATATTTCAAGACATTTCGTTTTCATGAATTGCGAAACCAACGCCTAGTTTTACAATATTAAGAAAATAAAATTAATTTAAACATAATAATTCCCCCGAGCAGATATCGAACCGGCAACCATATCCTTTTGAAGCGAATAGAAATCTAGTCAGCGCTATATATCGATACACCTACAATCAACAGAGACAATTAAATTGGAACGAGACTTTCAAAGATAATTGATAACTTCCGCCACAAAAATTGCTATATTTTCTTCTATTTAATGTTTAAAGATATATATATTTACACTGGAGTGACATAGTTGGCATGTCTATGATTACATTATTTTTAAGAGTGGAAAAAGTGGATTGAGTGGAATTCGTACCCACAATCCTCGCGTTTCAATTAAAATAGATGCTTTGCTACTGTACTACAACGATCTCCTTCTGTTTGGTAAGGACATAGAACGCTTAAAATAAAAAAAAATGTATACAAGAAAAAAAACTGAGAATCTACTTGATTAAGTTTTTCAAAAATCCTAATAAAAATCCAAATAATAAACAATATAATCACAACAACATTACATCATTTTGTATAATAGTATAAGCAAGTTCACTGACCCCGCTATCAGTATTCCGTAACAGCTATCCACAGTGGCTGTGTTAGAGTAACTTTACTAATTACTTGGATACTAGATATGTGTGTACAGACATACATACATACAAACATATACTCCTAGACTATAATATAACAACGGGTTGAATCGAGTGATAAGTGTAAACATTGTATCACAATGGAATAACGCTACTATTGTATAACTATACAGGTTGTTTCAGCGAAATATATTATTTATTATAGATATAACTATAGATTTTTTCTGGAATAACATGTATAATGAAATTTCTATATTATTATATTAATATTATGTTATATTATAAACTAGCTTTTAATTTGTGGCTTTGACAGAACTCTAAGTGCTCGAGATAACTTTTAGCGCGGAAACAGTCGGCAAATTGAAATATTTAAATTAAAACTGATACAATATGGTCTATAGTCTTACAGGATAAATGAATTATCTTATACAAAAAGATTGTTTTATCCGAACCAGTAGTTCCCGAGATTAGCGCGTTTATACAAACAAACTCTTCACCTCTCTTGCCATGTGGGAAATAATGTCAAGTGGCTTTTTTATTCATTTTGATGTTAGTTGTTTACAACTTCATTACTTAAATGGTAGCTTCACTAGTAAAATGTATGTAAGCTATACTTAGAATTATCATATATTAAATATATAATATTTGCCTTAATTAAACTAACACGAATATACTTTAAAGTCAATATCGTTAAGTAAGACAAATTTCATTTATAAAAAATGTACACAAATATACACAAGAAACACAACATTACACATTTATAATACAAGCATATTGAGAACATCAAAACAACACACAGAGAGTGTCTTAACACTCTGCCTCCCTACACGCGGAAAATGAGACAAATTACAAAACCTACTTCTATAAAATCGGTTAAAGTTACGTTCAATGATATTCTGGGAACAAAGCAAATGCAAATTAACAATACCAACAATGACTAATGTGTTTCGAATTCAAAATTCCATAGAAATAGATAATTGAAAAAAAAATAGGGCAGTCGATTTAAAGAGGCTTATTAAACAGAAACCATTTTAACGGACGTATGGGATATAATTTGTTAACAAAAGTGAACCTAACAATGCGTACGTCTATATCTATATTTATTTGTTTTTTTTTTCTTTTGTGTAGAGTAGTGCAGCAGGCTAGCAGGTATCCCAAAAAAAAGTTACAAAAGTAAGGAATAAACTGTGTGAAGAATGATAAAGGGAGCTGGTAACAGAGAATAAGAGAAGAAAGTATGAGAAACTCAGATAAGGTCCACGATGTGGATTCCTAGTATTAATATAAAAAACCGGACGAGTGCGAGTCGGGCTCGCCCACTGAGGGTTCCATTGTTTCATGGAGAAATCTCGAACTTTTACTGAACTATTACTTTTATACTAACGATCCATACGTTTTAAGAAACAAAAGGAGGAAACCTTATGAGATCACTATATTGTTATTCTTTAACTAAACTAAACTATTATTGTTTATTTTGTTATTTTTTATTTTTTTTTTTATTTTGTTATTTTATTTTACGACGAAATTAAATTACGTATTCTTCCTAGTGGGAATCGAAGCCACAACTGTCTCGTTTACACATGCCTATTTATTGCTAACTACATTCGCTTAAATTAAGCATAATTTAAAATTCCATAAAACTAAATTAAAGAAAATTTCTTAGAGATGGTCGACTAATATTAAACCTGTACCAATGAACATATTAATATCAATTTTATGTCAATTAAATGCTAATTTAAGTCTGTAAGTGTAAATATTATTATTTAATATAAAAACTACAGTATTTAATAATAAACCGTGAGTCATTATAGTAACTGATAAGCTGTTAAGGCATTGATAAGAATATTTAAACTTTCTTTACTAATAGGTTGAGTCAACTTTAACGATTGCTGTCAAAAGCATTATAAGTTTTTGTCAAATATTATCTTTCTGCCTCGCTTTCTGATCAACACTGTATATAATCCAAATTCCTGGATAGAAATATTTAGAAAATAATTAAAACGTATTTTATATAGAGTTTTGATCGTATATTTAAATTATTGTGCCCACCCCAGAAATTTTACTTATAAAAAGCTGCCTGGTAAAATACAAAAAAAAAACGTTCACACGAAGATATATATCTGTTCAAAGCTGAAATCCAGGGCCCCCTCAGAAAATATCTCCAGACACACCCGTGCCCCCATGCTGTATTCCAACTTTCTAAGTCCAGCAGGATCGTCTGTCATCAGTCAGTCAACAGCATCCGAAGAAGTTTTTAATATGACGATCTCTTTAATACAACACAAAACCCACACCGACAACCAAAAAACCAAAAAAAAAACTAAATCACAACATAAAAGTCTGCAACTCTGCTTCCCCATTGTGCACCACAACTCGAGGGAAGGACCAAATTAGAATCAATTGCTTTCTAATGATCCTAATGGAATGATTGTCCCTTTAAAGTATCAAAGAAAGCTTTGCTCCTACACGCTGTCCGCTGGCACATTGTTTAAGTGACGTGAATGAGAGGATGTTGGTATCGTGTTACGAATATCTCCGTAACACGTGTACAGTACCGCGTTGGAATGCTATTTGTTCAATAGTTTACGCCTTATGTACATTCTGATGTGTTTCCGAGAATGTGGACTTACGTGTTTGTATTGGGGATATCTTTTTTTTTTCTTATTTGTTATCTTGAACTAAATAATTATTTATTTTATAATCTGAATTGATTTCGTGTTCTAGTAACATTATCGTTTTAGAGACTAAGATTTTTTTTTATTTCATGAACCGATCGTAACCTCGCTTGAACGCGAATGCAGTGAAAATTGCATTTATGTAAGCCGGATAAGTTGTTTCTGAGATCAGTGTGCACATACGCATAGACAAATAGACAAACAAATTGAAAATCATTGTTTTCTGTTTTATTGCCTTAATAGTATATTTACGTACCGATCAGTTACATAGGAAACGTATTGTAACATCTGATAAACTTATTTGCTTTCTTGTTGATTTTTATCTCAAAAATCCAAATAAATTAATAGACAATCCCAACTCTTAAAACTACAACCTTTATTCTTGATCAAGAAAATCCACTGAGCGTTGTAAATTATGAAAATTAGAAGAATCTACGCCTGTGGTGTTAGCAAGTATTGTTTTTAATTAAATCTAATGAACTATGGCTTGCCTTAGTATAGGCTATTAGCGAGGTGATTCACAAAGCTAACGCGATACATATGAGTACATCTAAAGTTCCTAATCTCTGGCTAAAAGTTTATATGTTTGAACGCGTAATTCATCTCAGGAACTAAAAAATGGATTTGATTTAGGCAATTAGCGAGGTGACTCACGTAACTGTGATACGTGTGAATATAAGGTGGTCTAAACTATCTAAGAGTTTGTTTGGGTGAGCAATTAATCTCAGGGACTAAAAAAATCGTATTGAAAAATTATTTTTCTGATATTCCATCGAGGGCTGATAGGCTATATAAAATCGTGTTAATATTTTCGATTTAACCAACTATACGTGCGGTTATACTATGGGCACTTAGAAAATGTATATGTCATTACTAAAAGTTAGTAGTAGCTAGTAAAAAGAATAAGTCAAATGTCAATTAATATACCAATATTGATCTTAGAACTTATACTAAAAATTTATTACGCAAAACGCAGCGTTAAGTTCCGCCACCTACCAAAAATTTGAAAATGCAGATAAAATAGAGATTATAGTCTCACAACACTACGACCAACAAAATCCTATACTATTTACGCAGCAGAGTACAAAATAAGTTTAAAAAAAGACAAATTTAATTCAAAAACCAAACAGGCCAGATAAATTTTAAATTCATATACGACATCGATCGTCCCTCGCCGTCGACACTTGTCGCTTCTCGATCTTTCCATTTAAAATTCATGTTTTTACCATTATTTCTTGCTTGATTCTTTTATAGCCGACAACGTTTTGTATCAACAGGATTGATTGTTGTTCGTTTTTGTTGTTACTTTGTTGTTTATGTATGAAGGAATTCAATTCACATTTTTTTTCTTAGAAATTTGATATTTTATGTTGTTTCTTAGAAATGTCAATTAGCATTTAACTCACTTTATAAATACACTTAAACACATTTTATGTGAGATATCGTGTTCTAGCTGAGACAACAAATTTATATATGTGGAATAATTAGATTATACTTTAACTTTTATAAAATTCGTACTTAATTTTTTTTTTTTATTACCTTCACGCTGTATCCCGCACACTGCAGAGTAGGCAGAGGGAACCTAGTGTTAAGACACTCCGTACCCCACTTTCTGCCGAATTCTGGAGGCATTGCGTGTTGAGTGGCAGAACTCAACGTCGCGCTTGTCCTCGACACCAGAGCGAAGAAATGGAAATATAAATTTAAGTAAATATTCCATCTCCTCGAGTAGTGATCGAACCCACAACCAGTCAGTTTTACAGTCTCACTATGTGCTCCTGCGCCACGACTGGCCTCGATATCTGGCCTACTATATTCCCTCTGACTACCCTTCATGAAAACGAGTAAACTCAACCAATTTAAAACAAAAAAAGTATCTTATACTATTATAAAAAAAAATTCTAACAGAACGTTCACCCGAAGTGAGCTTTCTATCTTTCCAACAAAAAGAAAGACAGCGGCCGCTTTTGCTGTCCCCTTTGTAACGTAACACCGAGGGCCCTTGTGCCGAAGTAATGACTACTGGCTGCTACTAAATGAGGAGAAAATGTATAAAATATAAATATTTTTATATTTACTTGTTCGAAGGATGTATTTACAAAAAAAATATTAAAATATTTTTTTTGCACATTTTGGTTAAAAAAGTAGAATGTATTGGCAGGGAACTGCTGTATTACGCTCGACTTAATATGGCTGACAATATCAGTAATTTAATCTATATAATAAACCATCGTGGCTTCGATTACCAAGCGGGAGTACGAATTATTATTTTTTCCTTCCTCTGCGTTTCGCCACCACAAAACCGTAATAACACAAAGCTCGTCACTGAGTTTCGCCACCACAAAACCGTAATGTCACGAAACCTCCGCGTAAAATGGGGAACATAGTGTCTTAACACTGGCTGCCCTCTGCTCACCCTGTTATATGCGAGATGATAAAATAATAATACATCAAACACCTACATAACACGTCCATTTCACCAACTGGGACTCGAACTCACATATATAAAAATATACAGAAAACAGTATACAAAAAACATAGCGTCTATAGTTTTAGTTAGAAAAACATCAAATTCCCATATAAAAAGGAAATTAAATTAAATTAGCTTCACGTTGTATCCCGCGCACAGCAGGGTAGGCAGAGGGAACCTAGTGTTAAGACACTCCGTTCCCCACTTTCTGCCGAATTCTGGAGGCATTGCGTGTTGGGTGGTAGAACTCAACGCCGCGCTTAACCGCGACACCAGAGCGAAGAAATGGAAATATAAATTTAAGTAAATATTTCATCTTCTCGAGTGGGGATCGGACCCACAACCAGTCGGTTTTACAGTCACACCTCGTGCCGCTGCGCCACGACTGGCCTCTACTCGAGCCCATATAAAAAATTTACTATAACTGATTTTCTTATCCAATACCTAGTTACAACTATATCTTCAAATAAACCTACCTCTACCTGTCATACCTCCAATCACCACAACATACTTATCAATTCCACTAAACCATTTTCATGTCATAAAGCTACTTGTGCTCATTTAAAAGATTTTAAATTGCCTTCTATTATTATAATAATAGGGTATTTATCTTTTCTATTCGTGTTCAATTCTCAAATCGTTTGTAGAACATCCACTATTAAGACGGACGTATGAAGGCTGGTACTGCTAAAAGGTAATAAGCGTTTCCTTCTTTTCGGAGCATTTAAAATATGTATAGTATATACAATCTTGAAGCATCTTTTGTATGATGCTGGGTGAGAAACGGGAGTACGGTCAGATTTCGCTTTTTGTTGACTTTACGGACATTTGCGAGTGGTGGATTGCGTGGTGGGTTATAGGACCGACGTGGTTTGTGGTCTGTGAAATCGTGGGTGAAAAATGTTTCATGCCGTGTCATCCACACAACGGTAGGCAGAAGGAGGCTAGTGTTAAGACACTGTTCTCTATTTTCCGCTGAATTCTGGAGGCATCTCAACACGCATTAAGTGGCGGAATACAACGCCGCACTAAACCTCGACACTAGCGCGAAGAAATGAAAATATTAAACATTTCATTTCCTCGAGTGGAAATCGAACCCACAATATGTCGTGATTACAATCACACGCCTACATCCTTTCTCCTTTAAAATTTGTTTACGACCTTATTGAAACACTTTTTAATAGTAATAATCCCAAATCATAAAATCCACCATCAAACAAAACAAAAACCAGAACAGCTACCACGACAGCACTTCAAAAGTCCAAATACAAGTGGTCCTATACATTTTTTACCATATCTCTTCTAACAGCCCATCAACTAAATAAAGAACTGAATGTAAAGCATTTCCAATACCTTCCTAGCAATGGGCGTGGAGTATCAGTTTTTTTTTTCACCGACTTGAGAAAGTGCAGCCGGCATGTCGTGGCGTGACTTCATAGCTCAGTGGCCAATCTACTCGGATTTCTCGTTTTATTGCGATATATCTACTGTACGTGTGCACGTGGTGGTGGCTGATCTGTTCAAGTCTTGTGTGGTATACTATATTATATTAATGTGTTTAAAAAATAGCAGTACATTCAAATCGATATTATTTCTTGATGTTATAGATAATAAATAGTTTGAAAAGTTATTGAAAATGTCATAATATTGAACAACTAGTAATATTAAAAAAAAAACAGATTTTGGAAATAATATTTTAAATTCAATTTTTTTAGCTTCACATACTATCTCGTATATAGGAGGGTAGTCAGAAGAAAGGAAGTCTCTACGCACCGCCCAATTTTCTAAATATTGAGTGTTGAGCGACGGAACTCAACGCCGCGCTTCATTCCACAAAGTAGACATCGAACTGCATTTATTTATATATCCACTGTTATTTTTAAAACATTCATGTAAGTTATGACGAAGGGCCATGATACTTTGTTGATCGAACAACATTTTAAGGTAGTTTTCTTTTATATTAGAATATAATTTTATAATCATTTTATAAAGTTAATATATCTTTTATATTGCTTTCGACGAAGTACCTTCAGCCTTTCTGGCTAAATGTGGAAGTTGCGTGAAGACAAACCAACATAAGTATTTATATGCTATAAATAGGGACAATTGTCTTTGTATTAAGACTGGCAGCTTCATAACTGGAGCAAAATAATTTATATATTATTGAATTATTACCCTGCGTAGTTACTTTAAAATGAGGATCCGTTTCACGTTTTAACCCGCATTTAGCAACGTAGGCAGAGATTATCTAGTTTAAGAATACTTCGTACTCCGCTTTATACTAGAAATCGAGATATGCGGAGAAAGAACCCTGGGAACCTAGTTATAAGACAGTCCATTCCCATAAAGACGCTTCAGTTCCCCACTTTCAGCTGAAATCTCGAGGCACTGCGTGTTGAATGGTGGAACTCAATACTGCGATTTCCATTATTAGCACGACGAAGTAATGAAAATTGGAATTGAACCCACATCCAACGCGTTTACAACTGCAAGCTTGTGCCACTGCGCCACTACCCCTCTAACTACTAGGGTACTTACTTATTCTATTTAAACAAACCACCACTTCCCCACGGGACGGTTAGGCAACTCAACAATTACGACTCACTCACTTGAGTATTAAGAAACCTCACCTCCAATATCTCAACAATATAATAATTTAGCAACATCGATAATAATAGATTGCGTATATTGCATGTGTTTCGTGACTGGGATTTAAAAATATTTAATACAAACTATTTCTTTTTCATCAGCTTCACGCTGTATCCCGATTAGGCAGAGGGAACTTAGTGTTAACACACTCAGTTTACCACATTCTCACTAAATTCTGGAAGCTTTGTTTTGAGTGGCGGAACTGAACGCCGCGCTTTGCCTCGATACTAGAGCGAACAAATGGAAATATAAATATAAATAAATATTTTATTGTCTCGAGTGGGGATCGAACCCTCAACCATACACGTTTACAGTCACACTTTGTAACCAAACTAGAGTTACTTACTAATCTGGTTACCATTGCATTATTCATATTAAAATGCATAACGGCGTACATCAGTTTATTTTATGGAGTGCAGCGTTGAATACAGATGCGGGGACGAGACTTCCGGCCCAAGGACTCGAACGGGCGAGTGAGGTCGTACGGTCGCATTCCACCGCCAAATACGTTGTGCATCTCGATAAGAATAAGTAATGCATCGTTCGCCTTGATGGGACTACTTGACTTCTGAATGTTGTTTTTTTTAACGTTTTTAAATAATAATTTGAGACCGCGGTTCGGTGTCATAAGCGTATGATTGTAAATGTGATAGGTTGTGGGTTTGATGGCCAATCGAAGAAATGAAATATATAGTCTTATAATAGCAAATATTTAATTTATTCATATTAATAGCTCTGGTGTCGAGGCAAAGCGCGGCGTTCAGTTCCGCAACGCAATGCCTCCAGATTTCGTGTGACGTGTGCCCATAACGTAGCAGAGTGGAGGAGCTCAGAGTTGTACCTGGGACCTGACCAAGTTTAGGCTTACGGTACCTCTACATTGTCTGAGGTCCTCACATAAAGAAATATGTAATTTTTTTTTTAGGTACCTACACCTACTTAAATATACCTACAATCGTCTTCCTTTTGCTATAAATATATCAAGAACAATCGATATGTAATATGTAAATGTGTGTATGAATCAATCAAGACCTGATAGTTTGTTTAAATTAAAAGCGTTTTATATGCAGTCGAATTACTTTACATATGAGTCACAAAGAATACAATAAGAATATCTATATATTTTTTATATAAACAAGCATAAAAAGACGTTGTCGTAGCGCAGTGGCATAGCGTGTGACTGTAAACGACGGTTGCAAGTTCGATTCGCACTCGAAAGAATGAGTTACTTTCATTTCCTTGCTCCAGTCTCAAGAAAAAGCGAAGCGTCAGTTTCGCCACTCAATAATACGTTATATTTCGAACAAAGTACAGTCCATAGTGAACGGAGTGTCTTAACTCTAGATTCCGCTTATAAGCGGGATACAGTGTGAAGCTGGACAAAAATAAATCCATTTAATATTCCCAAATGGACAACAACATTTCACATCAAAAGTCCAAGACCCAGCCCCTGCCATTAAACAAAACAAAAATACAAGAAAAAAAAATTACTGGTGACATCGGTGACATTGTCCGATGTCTAAATGGCATTTGGACACGCATAGAATCATATATACCTAGTTCTATAATCGAATTTCGCTAATTAATTATTATTATAGGCGAGTGTCGCGTGACGACCCGCCTACCTCCCAAGTACCTACATAGTTATGGCGACACCCAAATTTATACTCTCTAAGGGCGACTATGGAACACGCGATTGAATTTACAAAATTTGATAATATCTCTTCTAATTATAGTGTAATTATATTATAAAACTGGTCTTGTTTCCTGAATTTTCTCGTATATATTCTTATATATAAGTTTTTCATTTTTTTCGTTTTTCTTTTAGCTTCACACTATACAGTGTGCCAGCACATAGCAGAATAGTCAGAAAGAACATGGGAATCTAGTGTTGAAACACTTTGTTTCTATTAAGACATTTCATTTCAGCCAAATTCTCGAGGCATTGACATTTTAAAATGTATTATTTTTATATTCACGCTATGTCCCGTATATAACGGGGAAGACAGAGAAACCTAGCGTTAAGTAAGCACAAGCGTGTGACTATAAACGCGACAGGTTGTGAGTTCGATTCTCACTCGAGGAAATTAAATATCTAATATTTTCATTTCTTACCTCTGGTGTCAAAGCAAAACGCGGCGTTTAGTTACGCCACTCATCTAGCTAAGTATATTATATATAGGTACCATCTTCGAAAACCCGACATTTGAAACACTACTAGTTTACTACAACACTGTCGTAGAAAGGCACAGTGATCTACAAAACGCTATAGGTTTCTACGGTTGCGCACGCGCACGGCTTTCTCATACATACTGGGTAAGTGGATGAAAGTGTGCCGCAAGTGGTCGCACTTCCCGCCGCATTACATGTATGTGTGATATATACATAATGTTCTCGTAAATAGTATAAACTCGTGTGAAAGCTCCTACCACATTGTAAAATGGTGGATACAAAGTATTTATTCCATTTTAATAATTATGAAGTAATTTACAAGCTAAAGTGCATCGTGGGTATGGCTGTGGGTTCGATTCCCGTTCGGGGGACGTATTATATTTCATTATTTTAATTTCACTGCTCTGTAAGACAACTACCACTCAACAAGCAATGCACGCGATCTTGAAAATTAGGCGTAAAGTGGAGAACAGTGTCTTAACACTAGGTTCCTACTGCCTCCCTTCTATACACAGGGTACAATGTGAAACTTAAAAAAAATAAAATAAATATATCATCTATTCATTCATTCAAATCGCTGGTCAGTTAAATACGTATCAATAGTAATATTAAAACATATCATTGTTATGAGTAACGCTATGTTATTGTAAGTAAATGCTATTTCTATACCACACTCAGTCACAGAGCAACTTGGTCGAGTACGCCTATTACTTAGTCCCACATATGGTATGGTATGGTTTTACTCTTTACAAAATTTCCAGACAATGCATACTAAGTAACGGAACTCAACGCCGCATTTTATCTTACTACAGGAAAAACTTAATTGTACCACGTTGATAAAACATTTATATTAATAATTAAAGCGTTTCTTCAGGTCTAGTCAGAAGAACGGCGTATAGAGTACCACTGCCGAGTACACATAGTTGTAAAATGACTAAGAAAACGAAAAACAAAGTGATTAATCACCAGATTATAGTATAGTATAAAGACATACAATATTTATATACAGTACATAACTATTAATAGTAAAACCTACATTCAGAATCTGCTTCACGTTTTACCCGCACATAGAACAATAGACAAGAGTCCACCACCGTCCACCACACACCGTCCAATTTTCGCAAAAGTTACCTGTTAACCGACGTAACTCAACGCCGCACTCAAATTCTCAACCAAAACGAGGCACATTCACTTATACTAATATTATCAAATATTTCATTAAAAGACGGAAGTTGAGACCAATCGTGGCGCAGGGGCACAAAGTGTGACTGTAAAATCGGCTGGTTGTGGGTTCGACCCCCATTCGAGGAGATGAATTATTTACTTAAATTAATATTTCTATTTCTTCGCTCTGGTATCGAGGCAAAGCGCGGCATTGAGTTCTGCCACTCAACACGCAATGCCTCCAGAATTCGGCAGAAAGTGAGGAACGGAGTGTCTTAACACTAGGTTCCCTCTGCCTACCCTACAGTGTTCGGGATACAGCGTGAAGCTGATTTTTAATTAGAAGACGAGAATAATGATTTTACTCAAAGTAAAATAAAGTATCTCGAATGCGACTCCAACATTCCCAGCATACCTATTTAGCGCTGTACGTGCACGAGCGTGCAGTAGAATCGACACGAAGGAAAAATAATGAATATTTTATTAGTCGCGACGCACAAAATACATACCTGCTTTTGTAGTCGGTACGTACAAAAAAAATATTGAAATAAAAGTGAAAACTAAATTGGCCTGCAGTGCACTAAATCATTTCGTTAAGTGCCTAAGTGTTGGAAAAGGAAATGTAGTTTTAATCATTTTCTCTCTTTAGCAGGATAGGCAGATGGGACGTAGTGTTATGACACTCCTTTCAATATTATCCAATGAATTTTCGGGATTTTTTTTTGTATATTGGGTGGCGGTATTCAACGCTGCTTTATATCTATTAGAGCAAGACACCGGAAATGGCTTAAAAAATCATTTGTAGTGAGGAGCGAAACCTACGACCGCCGCCTTTACAGTTAGCTACCACTGTACCGCGACGGCTTTAAGTGCTTGAAAAGTAAAATTTCCAAATTATTCACTTAAAAAACAAAAGTGTTTCAATTAATTCCCCTCACGTCAGTGTTACGGGCCTTAGTCATTTCGATATGGAATATAAAACATCGTTTATTGTTTTGGTTTGAGTATATTGCTTGTTGATTACTTTATTAGGTGTAAACTGAGTGGTCACGGTCATGGTGCACATACCTACATACTTACATATATTTATAATGTAAATAAACCGATCAGATTTACATCGATACTTAGATATTATTAGAATTTTTTTTTTTGCTTCACGCTTTGTCCTGCACGTAGCATGGTAGGCTGGAAAGCTAGTGTCAGGACACTCCGTTCCCTTTAAGACATTTCCGTTTACCAATTTCCACCGCATTCTGGGGGCGATGCTTATGAAGTAGGTTATGAGACCGAAGATAATAAAAATATTAAACATTTCCTTTCATCGATTAATAATCGAACCCACAACCTATCGCAATTAGTCGCGCTCTTGTGCCACCGAGCCACGACTGGATTTTTATTTATATCGTCAAAAATCTAAGATATTTATTGGATACAACACGAGGACCGGTTTTGAGATATTCACGTCCACTGCGATATTATTTGCAACCTTTAAAGTAGATAATGATAGCGGTACTATGTCTATATCGAGATATTTCAATATTTCTAGCTTAATTTTTCTGACTTCTTAGTGAAAAATCCGCTTTTTGAGAAAATTAAGAAATATAAATGTATGAGAAAGTATGGAAGCAGTTTTATGTTTTGTTCTGTTCATAACAGGGTAGATAGAAAGTAGTGTTAAGACATTCCGTTGAATTTACGTGAAATATTTCGAGACATTGCGTGTTAAGTGGCGGAACTTGACGCTGCGTTTCGTTTTGGTATATGTTTAATTTAGTTGAGGTAATTAAAATAATTAAAAAAATAATCATAATGCTCAATTACTTTTAAAGCCAAGTAACTTATAATATTGTATGATATAAAAAAAATTGTGCACTACCCCACAATATAATAAAAATAAAACCACTTTAAAGTTTAGTTTCTTCCAGCGTTCTTCATCTGTTTAAACGAGACTACAAAAATCTTTATTATAACCCCAGTCAAGCAACCAAAACTAAATCGATCGACCCGAGAATCCAAGCTACAATCTATCACTATACAAAAATTTCATTCAAATTTGTCCATCCATTTGCCATTACTTCCTATTTCATTGTAAATTGTATATACTTCCAAATGAACCCCTATAACAAATATACAAATGTTTGCCATCTGATGGCTTCCATACAATACTTTTATAGTAGTGTGTAGAGGGGACGAGATGAGGCATTATTTTTTCCCATTAAAAGCACCTCCATACAATGTAAGGGTGACGAAGTGACATGTGTGAATCATTAAAATAATAGTTGTAATAAAACTTCACAGCTAGACCCGATGGTAGGGTGACCAGCTTTTAAACACAAAAAATCGGGACAATTTACTGAACAATTTTTTTTTTTTCTAAATTAAGTAGGCACTGCAGATTTTTTCACTAATTTTAACTTTTATTACATTATTAAAAGTCGCCATAAAATTAATAAACTAGCCAATTAAAAGCTTAAGGCACACGGTTGTGACTGTAATGCAACGGTTGTAGGTTCAATAAGAATTGAAGAACTCTAAAGGATGAATTACTATTTATTAATATTTTAATTTCTCCGCTCTGGCACCAAGGTAAATGCCCAGCGTTGAGTTCCCACTCAATGCGCAATGCCTCGAAAAATTCGTCGGAAAGTGAGTCACGGAATGTCTTAACAATAGGATCCCTCTGCTTACCCTGATATGTGCGGGATACAGCGTGAAGTTGAGTTTGTTAATAAGCTATCGTGACAATATGAACAATCAGAACAGTCCTAGAAAGATCTGGACGTATGGCCACCATGTCAACGTGGGTTAACGACCGACGCTAAAACGCCTCTAATTAATTACAACGCACAATTAAGAATACTTGTACCCACACTGGTCGCGGCTAAGTAACTGGTTATTTTACTTCAATTTGATATACTTAATGTACTTTAATAATTTTACGTAACTTTGAAATATTTTGCCAAAATATCGATTTATTATAAAATGTATGAGTAATTATAAAATGCAAATTCACAAGTTTGATTTTATTCCTAACAAAAATAAGTTATTAAAAATTCTATTAGCGTTGGTTTTTCTAAAATATTTTTTTTGTTAATTAAAAAAAATTAAATATAAAAGTTATTTGAAAAAAAAACTATGAAGATGACAAGCGAAAAAAATATAAATTAAGGATTTATTCTCAATTCTTATATAAACATTAAAATAACCTGAATGTATATTTTTAAGGCACAGCGTAAGGGTAACAAGGTCCTTCGACGAGTTCATATAAGAATTCCACACATCAATAACTTTTAAATAAAGGGCTCTAAATATTAAAATGTTCATACTATATTTAAGATACATTTTCTTACAGTACGAACATCTTAGTACCTAGACTTATTTATTTAGCCATTCTAGAAATCATATTAACAACTATATTTAGCGCAAAAACTTATATTTTTAAGCTGCTTCACCCTTTTTCCCACTTAACAGGGATAAATAGAGAAGGGTTCTTTTTATATTTCCCTATTTTTATTTAATTCGAAACATTGCGGGTAGACTGATCATTAGCCTATGTACAGATACTTTCTTCTAACTTTGAACAGATATATGCGTGTATTTTATTACTATAATGTTGTTTTTTTTATTTTTCGGGACAAATTTTGTTGTAAGTAATATTTCTGGGGTGGGCACGGACCACCCGGCTCCCTCCCTTCCTACGCCCATGATAGTGGTGAAACTTAATGCCACAATTAACTTTGTCAATCGGGGAATTAAATATAATTTATTCTCCCGAATAGCAAACAATCATGTATACATTCCATTTATAGCTTCAGAGGCGGAGGAAACCTAGTGTTAAGACACTCCGATTCCATTAAGACACTTCCGTTCCCAATTCTATATTTATATTATCAACATATTCTATATTAAAATATGTATTTTGAAGTAATCCACCGCACCGAACGCACTAACGCCGCCATGTTTTATAATTGTGTACAAACAATTTGCAAATGACCTGATTACTGTTACAAGTTACTAACGTTGCAGACTGTAGTGCGAAGCGAAAGCGTCGCGTTCTTAGCCCGTATTATGTTTCTATACAGTCATATATTTTTGTATGTATGTTTTTTTTCAGGTTCCCGTTGTATCCCGCATATAGTAGGGTTGGCAGAGGGAACCTAGTGTTAAGACACTCCGTTCCCCACTTTCCGCGCAATTCGTGTGGCATTGCGTGTTAAGTGGTGGAACTTTGCCTTGGTGGTAGAATGAAGAAATTAAGTTATCAATAAATAATAACCCTTCCCTTCGGCCCCTCCGCCACAATAGCCTCTATGTATGTAGATAATAGTATTTAAATCAATGAATATTTCGAAAGATTGTTTTATTTTCACTCTGGTTACAAGATAAAGCGCTGCGTTGAGTTCCGTCACTCCATATGCATAGTGCTTTCATCTATCCTATGAATACATTAATCATAATACGGCGTTTGAAGCAAAAAAAAATATTTGTAAAAAAAGGTCAAATATCCTGTTTCTAACTGAACAAGAAGGGAGACCGTAGTGTAAACAATTTAAAATACACCATTCAGATAAATAAAATTCAGGTAAAAACCAAAATGTCGCGGATTGTTTAACGTTACTAAGAAAACTAAAATATAATTTAAATCAAAAATATATTTTTTAATTTGGAATCGAACCCACGACCGTCGCCAGTACGACCAATCACCAACCCACTTCGCAAAATATATCGTCATCAATTTATAGGCGACGCACGATTTATGATTTTATTGCTTGATATACTTGTTATTGTTTTGTTATTTAGTATGTGATTTATTAATAATACGTTGTTATTTTTAGTATAACATTAAAATGACAACTACAGCGATTATTAAATAGTTGATTGTTAGCATTTTAATTGTAAAATTCATACAAAAACGTGATTTTGATAGCGGTCTCGTATAATCGAGTGTCATAGCTACACGTTCCAATCCTAATCGATTTTTTTTTAGATTTAACATCTTTAGACATAGAACGAAGTATAGTGACTTGTTTCTTTCAATTTTACAAGGAACTCTAAATGCATCTAAATTAAAAACAATATCATAAAAAAATTTATATATTATATGGCAACATAATGTGAACATACTACGTTCCGTAGAGTGGCGGTACTCAACACCGAGATTTACTTTTATTACCAGAGCGAATAAACAAAAATAATAATATTTAATTGCCCCAATTGGAAATCAAACTTACAGCCGTCGCGTTTACACTCACACCCTTCAGCCACCGGAGTACAACGCCCTCAATCTATCTATAAACTCTATTAATTTATCTCTCCCTATACACACAAAGATAAACCAATCAAAATAATTTCTAATCGCTACCCACACTTAATACCAACTATATAGAAGTAGCCACAGTGCGTACAATAGTATACGGCGTTAGTTAGATAGCGCGCAAGGTTAGCGAGGGCGATGGCCTGAGCCCCTCTTGACACATGGGAGCTAGCCGCTTTATTCTATATGTAAGTTTGTATCGTTTTCCGTCTGTTGTAGACCACGCTGTTATATTATAACTGTTTATTATAATGTTAGAGTCGTTTCGTTTTGATTTGAGATTGGATGAAAGTGAAACAGATTATTTTCTTTAAGTATTTTAAGTTAAATCGTTGGTTAAGTTAAGTGATGTTTACATTTGAAAAAGAAATTTCGGCTTCACGCTTTTTTTTATCTTGCCTACCCATACCCATACCCATAAAATATCAAATCCCTTTGAACCATAATCGAACTCTAAGCCGTTACGCATACAGTCATATCATATCCCACTGAGCTACGATAGTCTCAATTATCTCTAAAAGTGGAGAGTATAAACACTAAATCATATGTCCACAAACAAAAGCAACAATAATTAAGAACTTGATAAAGCTTAATTTTAAAATATTCCAATATAGGAACCCACAATTTCCTTCAAAGCGAACACCAAAAAACCGGTTGTATCCCAATTTCATACCCTCCAATGAGCGTACAACATTTCGTAGTATCGAGTTACAATAGCCCCTTTTTTGTGACGCAACGGTGCAACGGACGTCAGGACGGACTATTGTTTTAAATTTAGTTTTTATTTGTTAGCTTCACGCTTTATCCCGCACGTAGCACGTGAGGCAGGAGGAACCATGAACATTAAAAATATTCCTTATTTTAAAAAGTCTAAAGATAAAAAAGCTTTAAGAGCTTATCCTCTCAAAAAACAAAACAAACAGTAGTCTT
This sequence comes from Heliconius erato x Heliconius himera, assembly GCA_013421005.1. Classification (NCBI taxonomy): domain Eukaryota; kingdom Metazoa; phylum Arthropoda; class Insecta; order Lepidoptera; family Nymphalidae; genus Heliconius; species Heliconius erato x Heliconius himera. The sequence goes on from JAATLQ010038613.1 coordinate 151,874, forward strand.
TACAAATATTTACATTACTCCTGCTATTGACAGCATGAATAATTTTAACCTGTATAATATATTTTTTTTAGTAAGCTTAATAAATTGTCCAGAGTGGTAATCGAACCTATAGTGCCCACGTTCAATAAGATAGTTGGACCGGCCTCAAACATATTGATTTAAATATATATATATATCATTAGGGGCACAGGCAGGTGACTTTAAGTGCATCAAGTTGTGGGTTTGATTCCCGATGAAATGAAATATTCAATATTTTCATATTCCTTGCCCTAGTAAGCGCGGCGTTTAACTGCGCCACTAAACTCGCAATGCTTTTAGAATTAAGCGGAAAGTAAGGAACAGAGTTTCTAAATATTAGGTTCCCAGGTTCCATGTCCCATTCCATTCCCTGCGTAGGTGCTTGATACAGCGCGAAGCTAAAAAAAAAAAAACTAAATAAGCTTTCAAGTGAATTCTCCCCACAGCCTTTCAAGAAACTTTTACTGTACACAATCAATAATTTATTCAAAGATTTATCTCATACTATCAACAGCATCCACTATGTTTTAGAGGCGAAGTCGTTTAACCGTCACGTCGTAATCGTGTCGTCGTCGTGTCGTAGTCGTGTGGTGGAAAAGCGATTCGGGTAATTAGGCCTCGGTAACTGGATCTTGGTCATATCTCGAACAAATATATTTCACTTTTAACTGCATGCCTTTGAGAAACTGGCGTTTTCTCTGGTTTTAATGGTAATAAGTTATATTTAATATAGACTCGATCGGTGTGGGTACGATTCTCAATTAGAGCAAAAAAATCGTGGGTTTATCTCAACCGATTTAACTCCGTCACTTAACACGCGATGTGTTAAAAAAACTCACTAGATTATCTGGCAACTTTTATTTTACAGCTTTATGCTTTGTCTTGTATAGACAGTAAGGTGTAAGGACATGGAACCTAATTAATATCAAGACACTTGAGTGCCGAAACTCAACCGCGCTTCCTCTTGTTACCAGAGCGAGGAAAAAGTAATCCTCTCCTAGTAGGAATCGAAACCACGACCCACCCTACCGCTTTACCGCTGCGCCATAGCGGCCTCAAAAAAACCTTTCGTTAATTCACTGTTTTAAGCTTAGTAGTTTTAAATAACAAGAGAATGATCAACATCTGGCGACCAAACAAAGTGTTGTTCTCAAATTGCCTTTTTTTCCCTAGTAAGTTATTTTTATTACTGGTTTACTTTGGAGGTGTCAATCCATTTTTAAATAGTAAACAAGAATTTCCTGTATAATTTTAAATATACATTTTTTTTATAATTGTATCGAACCTTGGCTTTGCCTACTCAACTATAAGAACATATCGTCGTGGCATAGTGGCACAGCGTCTTTTTGTAAGCGCGTTGGTTATTTGTTCGGTTTCCACTCAGAGTAATTATATATAAATTGTTATGTTTATCCCTACCTCCCATAGGTAGGGATACTTAATCTTAGGACACTCCATTCTCCACGCACCGCCCAATTCTCGAAACATTGCGTGTTGAGTGGCGGAATGCAACGCTGCGTTTTTCTTTTTTACCAGAGCGAGGAAATTAATATATTACTTGAATAATTCCCTCTAGTGGGAATCAAACCTGCAACCGTCACGTAAACAGTCGCACGCTTGTGCCCCTGCGCGAGGCAAGACACTCTTTCTCTTTACAGGAGTCAAAAAATTAAATGTATTAAAGATACATCCATACCTATATTATAAATTCGAAAGTAACTCTGTCTGTCTGTCTGTCTGTCTGTCTGTCTGTCTTTTACGCAATCAGGGCCAAACCGCTAATTCAATTGTGATAAAATACTCATATAGAGATACTTGAGGGTCTTCGGATGAACATAGGCTACTTTTTTTTCTCATATTTGTAATATTGTCGATATATACTAAAATATTAAAATACTTTTTAGTTTGACAGGCAATTTATTCTGCC
>JAATLQ010038614.1:0-41879 GCA_013421005.1 Heliconius erato x Heliconius himera
AGCGCGGCGTTGAGTTCTGCCACTCAACACGCAATGCCTCCAGAATTCGGCAGAAAGTGGGGAACGGAGTGTCTTAACACTAGGTTCCCTCTGCCTACCCTGCTGTGTGCGGGATACAGCGTGAAGCTGATTTATTTATTTATTTTATTTTATTATAGTTGTCAATCAATTCTGCTTAAATCAATAATCATGTATTTTAAGCGGGCGAAGCCGTGGGCGGGCCGCTAGTAAACAATAAATGAATTTAGATATAGACAAAATAATATACTGATATATAGATATTTCTAATATAATACAATACATAGATTAATAAACAATATACATACATACAGTAAAATATTTTTATTTTAATACTAGGGCCTGCTCGCGGCTTCGCCCGCTTAAACTTCTAATTTATTTTACTTAATACACTTAATTACGTTCGTGTTTTAATATACAATGGTGTCTGTACATGGAAGGTATGTTAGAAAAATTGTTATTACGGGCATTTAACAACATAATAGAACTCGATAGGTTTGTCTGTTTGTTCACGCTTATCTAAGAAACGGCCTAACCGATTTATGTACACTTTTGTATTTTAGCAAACTTCCTGTAACATTTAGTATTTGTTTTATTTCTATTATAAATTAAAAAGTTAAAACCAGATTCGCTATGTATCCCTCATACAGCAGGGTAGTCAGAGGGAATAGGTTCCCTCTGACTACCTACACTACACTAGACTAGAGTGTTAAGATACTTCGTTCCCCACTTTCCACGGAATTTTTCGATGCATGGCGTGTTGAGTGGCGGAACTTAATGCCGGGGTTTTTGCCTTGGGCCAGAGTGAAGAAAATAATAATAAATAATAATTTATTTCTCCGAGTGGGGATCGAACCCACAACGTCATGTGCCCCTGCGGCCTGCAATCACACCCTTGTACCCCTGCGGAACGACGGCCAATACGGACGACGACGATGGATGATACTTTAAATATTTTGTGTCTTTCGGTTTTTCTTTAATAAAACGATTATGAAAACTGGGATGAAGCCCAAAAAAAATGTACCTTCAGACTCTAGGCTACCATCATACTAAAATTCAACCATTTCTATCCGGTAGTTTTTGCGTGATGGCGAACAAACAAACAGACAGACAGACAAGAACTTTACTGAGTGGTTTTTTATATTCTAGAATCGATATATTAACCGACCTAATTTTGTTTTTTTTTATATCTTTCATGTAACAGAAAAGACTTTTCTATTCTTTTCTTATACATAGATAAGAGGTTACAGTGCCGTAAATACAATATAAATAAAAAATAAAATATTTTAAAATGTACCTATCCGTTTTTTTATTTTCCACAAAAACTCTTCTAGTATTTGCGATAGTACATTATTCACTTACGCCCAATATTAATAATCTATCTCCTACGTCAATCTTCGATTGTTCCATATATCTATGCTATCTAGAGATTGGATAGATATATGGAACAATCGAAGATTGACGTAGGAGATAGATTATTAATATTGGGCGTTAGACACAATTATCTTTATACCTAAACTAACAACTTTAAAAATTAAATTGTTCATCAACAAACAGTACCATATTGCATTAATTATTAACATTCAGGATTGCAGTGCAGGATTTTTCAGACGTGTTATAAAACACAAGAGTTACTGGATAATTTCACATTATTTATAAAATAATGTGAAATGATCTAGTAACTCTTTATGTATTTTCGATATTCCTGTAACCTGCAGCACTCCTATACTTAGCAGGGTAGGCAGAGGGAACTTGGGAACCGAGTGTTGAGAAATCCGATCTCATTAAGGCACTTCGGATTCGCTAAATCCTGGAGTCATTGCGTCTCAGTGGAAAAACAACGTCGCGCTTTACCACATTACCAGATCGAGGAAATCTAAATATTAATTACTACTAGTGGGCGCACGCGGCTTCGCCCGTTTATTTGCACCCTTAGGGGTTCTAATAATTCTAAAAAAACCACGAAACACGTATTCAATAAAATAACGTCATTACATCTTTAATTATTTGTTTTACAAAGAATTGTTTGTTTAATTTGAAATATTTATAGCAAGATGCCGTTTTGTAGTTCACAAATTACTATTACGAATATTAATTAGAAATGCCATACTTTATGTTCTACAAAAATACATATGACAAATAAAAACGTTGCAAGTGCTGTAAAAAAAAACTTTTATATTTATCTAATACTGAATAGTATTTTGACACTTTCACTTTTTTAATCAACCAAGAAAGATAACATTAGAAACTACATATATAGATATATAATGTGGTACTAGTGTTTATATCTAATATTGAGTCGAGTCACAGAATGTTAGGTGGATTGGTCGTTACGATTAGCACTGTAGTGTTACAATATTGTTATGTATCCTCTTCATCACCTATTTCGGAAATATTTCCCGAGGATGCAAAGTTGAATTTTGTCGATCTGGCGACTAAATACGGTCACCCACCTATGGAATACAAGATAGTCACTGAAGACAATTATATATTGACTTTGTACCGACTTCCTGGTAAAAGCCCATATCCTATTTTGTTAACACATGGCATTTTAGACTCCTCAGACACATATTTGATAAGAGGAGAGAATTCTCTCAGCATCACATTGGCTAACGAAGGCCACGACGTCTGGCTTGGAAACCTGAGAGGCAACAGATATTCACAGAGGCATGTTTATTTGGACCCCGACAAAGACGACAAATATTGGGACTACGGGTACCATGAAGTAGGATATTACGACCTGCCAGCTATACTTGACAAAGTGTTAAACGAAACCAAAGCTACAAATGTAACCGCCATCGGCCACTCACTAGGGAATACGATATATTACGTGCTCGGCTCCACCAGAAGTGAATACAACTCCAAGATCAACGTGCTAATTGCTCTCGCACCTATATGCTATTTACATCACAGTGTTTTAGTGTCTTTCTTGGCACCTGAGACACAAACATTTAAACTTGTGTCTGAAAGTTTTGGAGGATATGAGGCATTTGGTGATAATAACTTTGCCAACCGTAACCTTAGAAATATTTGTAAAATACCGGTAATTGGCTACGCACTATGCGTGTACGGCCTTATCTTCCCTGTATCTGGATATGATGATCAAGAACTGGAACCGAGTTTCTTCCCCGTAGTCATCGAACATTTTTTAACGAGAACTTCTGTAAAAGTTTTGCTGCAATATTTACAAAATGCAAGAAACAAAACATTCGCGAGATACGACTATGGGAAGGAGAAAAATTTGCTTATGTATAACTCGTCGAGTCCACCTCGATATGACTTGAAGAAGGTAACGATGCCCGTCGCTTTATATACTGGTAGAAACGACTATTTATCAACTATAGAAGATGTCGCTTTACTGAGGGAGCAGTTGCCTAATGTCGTTTACGATATATTAGTACCTCATCCTTTGATGAACCACATAGACTTCGTTTGGGGTAGAACAATGAATGTCTATTTATATCCCTATATATTTAAAATGCTAAATACATACATTGGATTTCCTAAAAATCTTTAATAGTAGATTATATAAAACTATATTTAACACTATAAATTTATTTACTAGATAGAGATACTACGGCCAGGGTCGGGAACCACTTACTGAATGATTTTTTTTCCACTTAGCTATATTACTGCTGACCTGGGATGGTCTTTATTTTTTTTTATTTTAAATAATATTACTTATTATTAACCCACTTACATATATATGTATATTGAACCAAATATTGATCTTATTTTATAGGTCAACGATATACGATATAACGATATACGAGGATCTCTTTTTAATATGCATTCTGCTATGATGTAATATTAATAAAACCTCCTCTTCTGGCACTTTTTTAAAATGTTTCCTTACTTATGAATGGAATCGAACCCACAATCTAACAGCCAGATATAAAATAAGTAAAGGTATTTATTCAGCTTCATTCTAAGTAGTATAATAATTAAACATCCGCTTAAATACTTAATTATACGTATATAAAATTAATTATCCTGCGTAAGTAATTTCTTATGGCACTTAATTCATACATAATAGAGACTATATAACTCTATATATTTTTTTATGTTCGCCATCGTGATGTAATTGTTTATAATATGTAAAGATGTTTGTGGGTTTATTGATGATTATTGATCTAATAAACAGAAACAACTTCTAATATGGTTTTTATTTCTTAAATCTGTAATATTGTAATAAGATTTTAATACATTATCGCAATTTCTATAAGGTCTTTTGATTGTTATGAACTACATTGTTTAATACAATGTAAATATGAATAATAATAGGTATAAAAAATGACATGATGACTTATCATCATGTAATCTTTTATACCTACTATTCTGCTTACAGAATGCATAAAAAAAGTTTTAATAACCATATAGTGTAATCCGCGAACAAGTGTCTCATTAATTTTGAGCGGAGTGCAGTGAGATTGACGCCGGCGTCAGTCTCTACTCTCCAGCTCTACTCTCTAGCCGTCCACGATTCGATGCACAAGAGTAGTCTATCATTCCGCAACAACACCTCGAGCCGCCAGGGATGTTACTCTACTTAAATATATATATTTTCAATATATCTAGATAATTGTGTTGTGTGCTTTTCTATATTAAAGAATTATTATTTTTATTGTTTGATGTAAAATAATTTATATTTAACAACAAAAATAAACACATACATTTTGGTTAATTTTTTATTGTAACGCTTAATATACTGTTCAATAAAAATAATCACGCTTGGATTTTTCGTTAACGATTTACAACAAAAAAATTATATATTAAATGTAAAATATATGGCCAATCGTGGCGCAGGGGCACAAAGTGTGACTGTAAAGTCGACTGGCTGTGGGTTCCATTCCCACTCGAGGAAATGAAATATTTATTTACATTTATATTTTCATTTCTTCGCTCTGGTGTCGAGGCAAGGCGCGGCGTTGAGTTCCGCCAGTCAACACGCAATGCCTCCAGAACTCGGCGGAAAGTGACGAACGGAGTGTCTTAACTAGGTTCCCTCTGCCTACCCTGCTGTGTGCGAGATACAGCGTGAAGCTGATTTAATTTTATTTTTTATAAGATATTCGTATATATCATTATTTCAATGATATGCACTTTATTTGAGCGTATCCAATTGACACGACATTTATTCATGTAAAATGGCCGCCCTGGCCGTAGAGATGATAAAAATTGTACCCTGCTTCGTCTCATTTGTATTACATTTATATAGAGCCTTAACCACGATGCTTTCTGATAATCCAATAGTCTATGCAGCTCTCCAATGTGCGTCTGTGGGTGGCACTATCCATAAATTACATATCTAACACTACAGTGTTAACATCTTGTCGCTAGGAAACGGTTTTTTTAATTTCTTTTTACTATTATTGTTTTAGTACAACTGAACTATTGAATAAAAAATAGTTTTTAAAAAGGTTTTTTTTTTATTAATATTTTATTATAATACACATTCTTAAAGTGGTCTTTCTAATAACAATAATCAATAATTTTAAATAATAAAATAAATAAGTAAAAGCGACCACAAAAGTAAACTTTCATCCAAAACCTTAAAAAAAACAAAAAAGTTATTGTTTTATTGAATTGGTTTGAAAATTTAGTTTGCAATGTATGGACGTTGTTTTTAAAATATTAATATTATGAGAACACGAAAGAAATTCAGATTAGAAAAGGAACTGTCTAGTTCAAGCGGACGAAGCCGCGAACGGGCCGCTAGCTTATGATATACTAGCCGTAGAGGGGCGCCATCTGTCAATCATCAGTCATACTAAATCAGAAACCTCCGTGAGCTTATGCACAACAACTTGGCTAAAGATCATCACTAAGCAAGCAATAAGTAAAGAAATAAGATGATAACATTTTAGAATGTATATTATAATGTACTGATTATGATATTAACAGTACAAATATTACTATTTCGTAGAAACTTTTTCACAAACTACACCAAGTTTTACAATAAAAAATAATAAAATTTAATTATTTTTGACATTTTTAAAGTGTTATTCCACACTTAGGAATCATGAATACTTATTTAGAAAATATATAAAATTTTGAACATGGATTTGAATCCGGGCCTGTTGTAAACCCTCCGAGCGCTGTTACCACTAAGCCATACGTTCTCATCAAGCTACGTCTAACTTATCTATGTTGTTAGCATTTGTATATTGTAACAAGTATATAAGAATTTACGTAGCTTGATGGGAACGTATCGCTTAGTAGTCAGAGCGCTTGCACGGTTTCCAAGGGGCGCGGGTTTAATTCCCGCTACGTTAAATTTTTGATTCCCTTAATAGATAAATAAGCCTTTTTGGGATATAAACGGCCATATCTTCTTTTTAAGTAAATATAAAAATGCTTTTTTTCGTGAATCATAAGGCCGAAGATCTGAGTATATAGTTTAAATTTCAACTCGATATCTCTAAGATAGACAGACAGACGGACAACAAAGTGATCTCATAAGGGTTCCTTTCTTCAAATATATTATAAAACTCTTGCCCCCTTTATAGACAATGGCACTAATCAAAAAGACCAACGAGCATCAAAAAATATTAATGATTATAAATACCAAGGTTGCTTAAAAATATGGTAAAAAATTATGGCAAGACGATGAAGAAGATGCAGACATACAATGTTTTAATAGCAACTCCCGACACCCCTCCCTTCCCCCCTGCCCCCCTATATAGGATGCATGCATCCTGATGAGAAATGAATAGGATATATAAATATAGGATGCATGTATCCTGATTAGAAACGAATGTTCTGGACTTCACTACAGCTAAAGACTGTTCTAATCTTAATTATGAATTATAGTCAGTTTTAGAGAATAAAGGTGGTTCCTCTAAACGCCATGATAATATGGAGTCCCTAAAACAATCCATACGATTGGCAGAAAGGAGTTGACATTGACAGTTATAGTACGAGAGCCGAAGAGGGGACTTTCGGGAATACTCGAGCGTCGTAGAGACATAATGCGAAGCTTAGATGATAACAAGAAAAAAATGTCATACAATACATATCTTTTGATCGGTGGCTATAGATTTTCAAAAATGTAAAAAAACTGTTCCATGGACATACTCGAGCGCGTCAGATATTGATATCATTAATTCTCTACGTATTGTTAAAAATATCAATATGTTAATGTGACTGTTTCCGTGATGGACGTGGTCGTAAGTAAGAGTTAAAAATGAAAAAAAAAATCATCGATCGCGTCAGATTTTCTAGGGGGTATTAAGTGAACCTTAAAAAAAGCTCTTATATAATAATCTGACGGTTTGGATATGACGCAAGCTCGCAACCATTGTTGGAATGTGCAAAAAAAATCGTCATTTTCAAATACTCAAGCGCGTCAGATTAAGATATATATGGTTCATCTTCATGCTCTAGACGTGCTATCTCATAGTCTGACTGTCTATCTGACTGTTTATCTGAAGGGACTTGACTTGCTTAATCTGACAATTATTAATATTTTTTTAAATAAATAAAATAAACAAATCAGCTTTACTTTGTATCCAGCACACAGCAGGGTAGGCAGAGGGAACTTAATGTTAAGACACTCTGTTCCCCACTTTCTGCCAAATTTTGAAGGAGTTGATAAGTTGAGAAGGAGGAGGAGAGATGTTGAATGGCAGCACTTAACGTCGCAATTTTGCCTCGACACCAGAGAAAAGAAATGGAAATATAAATTTAAATAAATATTTCATCTCCTCGAATCCGAAACCCACAACCAGTCGATTTTACAGTCACACTCTAAAAAATATATAAACTAAAAAAATATTACAAGTTTTTAAGAAAAAAATTGAATTTTTATTTTGTTCTCAAAGTTCTGTTACTTTTTTAAATTTATTTGAGTTATGATTATTTTTTTATGATTGTTATCGATGAAGATTCATGGAATTACTTCCTCCTCTGACTCGATTTCATCAAATAAATAAATAAATCATCATTTAAGAGTAATATAGGCGACTCGTAGCTGCATTAAACTTTGTCGATCAATTTATATTACTTCGGCTTGTGGAATTCGTCAGATTATATATCCCTCCCCCTTCTTTACATCACTTCCAAATTGTCAGATTAGTGGAATATACACGATTTAGCATGTAACGAACTTACTCTAGCTTAATCTGACGCGCTCAAGAATTTCAGATGATCAATTTTTTTTTACTAATCTGATCCTTTAACCTAGACGGCCGGCTATATATATGGGGCTCTTATTTGGTGAAAGTACGTAATCGAGTACGAGGAATCCCCAGTATGTTAATCTGCCGCGCTCGAGTAAATCTTGAAAGTCCCCTCTTCGGCTCCCGTACCATTACTTTTGTGATCAAATAAAAAAACAAGAAAAAATATCCCACTTCAGCCGATTGAACCCGCAGCTATAACACGTACGGTAAAATTTATTTCATTAAATAATATTACGAGTGTAAAATATAAAAGTCATGCGTTATGTTATACAAAAACAAAAACAAATATACATATCCTATCAAGTGTTATAAATAAACCATATATTTAACTAACATTGAATAGACTTTTGACACTTTCTTTTTAATCGGGCAAGAATGATAGCATGAATAACTAGATGTATATATAGTGTGGTACAATTGTTTTATAACTAATATTGAGTCACAGAATGTTAGGTGGATTGGTCGTTACGATTAGCACTGTAGTGTTACAATGTAATTATGTATCTTCCTTATCACTTGTTTCGCAAATACTTCCAGAGGATGCAAAATTGAATTTCGTTGAGCTAGCAACTAAATATGGTCACCCACCGATGGAATACAAGATAGTCACTGAAGACAATTATATATTGACTTTGTACCGACTTCCTGGTAAAAGCCCATATCCTATTTTGTTAACACATGGCATTTTAGACTCCTCGGACACATATTTGATAAGAGGAAAGAATTCTCTCGGCATCACTTTGGCCAACGAAGGCCACGACGTCTGGCTTGGAAATCTGCGAGGCAACAGATATTCACGGAAGCATGTTTATTTGGACCCCGACAAAGACGCCAAATATTGGGACTACGGGTACCATGAAGTAGGATATTACGATCTCCCAGCTATACTTGACAAAGTGTTAAACGAAACGAAAGCTTCAAATGTAACAGCCATCGGCCACTCACTGGGGAATACGATATATTACGTGCTCGGCTCCACCAGAAGTGAATACAACTCCAAGATCAACGTGCTAATTGCTCTCGCACCTATATGCTACTTACATCACAGTGTTGTAGGGTCTTTTTTAGCACCTGAAACACATATAATTGAAGTTATATCCGAAAGTTTTGGAATATATGAGGCGTTTGGAGATAATAACATTGCAAACCGTATCCTTAGAATAATTTGTGAAATACCTGTAATTGGTTACACACTATGCGTGTACGGCCTTGTCTTCCCTGTATCTGGGTATGATGATCAAGAATTAGAACCGAGTTTCTTTCCCGTAGGCATCCAACATTTTTTAACGGGAACTTCTGTAAAACTTTTGCTGCAATATTTACAGAATGCAAGAAATAAAACATTTGCCAGATATGACTATGGGAGGGAGAAAAATTTGTTTGTGTATAACTCGTCGAGCCCACCTACATATGACTTGAAGAAAGTAACAATGCCCATCGCTTTATATACTGGTAGAAACGATCATTTATCATCTATAGAAGACGTAGCTTTGCTAAGAGAACAGTTGCCTAACGTTGTTTACGATATCATAATACCTTATCAACGGATGACTCATGCAGATTTCATATGGGGTAGAACAATGAATGTATATTTATATCCCTATATATTTAAAGTGTTAGAAAAATATATTGGTTTTCACAAAACATCTTCTATAGCAGATTATATAAAAAGATATTTGGCACTATAACTTTACTCACAAGGTATAAATTACCAGAGAATGTCAGAGTGATGGACCACTTACTGTGTATGTGGTCTTAACGAAAGTTGCTCTTGCCACATACATCTTTTTCGATCACACTCATAAGGAACATATACATACATACGCCCTATCCATCATGAAGTTTTTTTTATTTAAATATATTAGATATACCAATATTTTACTATAAACTACCATGTTTATATAATATCATTTATTATTAAGTTAGTGATACCAACCCACTTATATGTATATTAAATCAAATATTATTCTTATTTTACATGGTAAAGTTGTTCTTATTTTAACTGGACTGGATCTCTTTATAATATGCTTTTTACTTTTGTGTAAAATGTGTGTTACACATTATACACAATTAAGCACTGGCTTAGATATTTGATTATAAGTATGTAAAATTATTTATTCTGCAAAAGTTAATTAATATATTTATTTATTGGTATAGAATAACAGTACACGTAAGTACAGTACAGTATTGTAAAAGTGGCACATTTATACTTAAATAAATATAGAACTTTACATATGTTTGTTACGATAAAGACCATATGCAAATATTTAAAAATAAAAAGACTGATTATAAAACAATTTACATTAAAATTTGTCCTTTCAATTTATTATATGTGCATAAAAAGTTATATCTCTAGTCTATCTTTATATGTTTAGTTTTACTGATATTCTTTGGAATTTTGCTTAATGCCATAAAAATATTTTCTGAATTCGCTCGATGCGCAACGAACTAATAGATTAGTGACGTCTCCAGACAGTTCTTCAGATATTCATGTATGTTGGAAACGTGACAATTATAAAGCATTATTTTAGCTTTTGTTTATGTAAACATTTTGTAGTTTCTCAAAATTAATCCAAGTAGGCGTGTAGCTTTCTTAGCATCCTCGGAAATGGGTGATCAAATGTAAGTTTTTAGTCAAAAACGTAGATTAAAAAAAATATGCTTCACGCTGTATCCCGCTCACAGCAGGGTAGGCAGAGAGGACCAAGAGTTAGGACACTCCGTTCCCCACTTTCCGCCGAGTTCTGGAGGCATTGCGTAATTATTGGCGGATCTCAACGCCACACTTTACCTCGACACCAGAGTGAAGAAATAAAAATATAAATTTAAATAAATATTTCATATCCTCAAGGTCGCACCCACAACCAGTCGATTTTACAGTCACACATTGTGTCCCTGCGCCACGACTGGCCTCAAAGGCCTGGCAAAAAATTATTGTAAAAAAATTTTTGATATTGAAATAGTATGGGGTGATAAAGACAACCAAGTCGCTGTGATTGCATTAGCTAAAATAGGTATGGAGCCAACTATCATTTTTAAAATCGCATATTATTCTAATGTTCGTGTACCGGGCTATTGATAGGTGCAATGAAACCTCCTTTGTTTGTGACAATGTGTGAAACAGAATTCGCCGTAGTGTGCATACGAAAACGGCGATCAAAGCAATAAGGGAAAGAATTCGGAGAAATCCTTTCCGAAAGCAAAAGCTTTGCTCTCGGGAGATGAAGATAGCACCCAGAATGATGTTGCGTTCTTAAAAAGATGACTTAGGACTATAAAAGACGCACTGGTTATTTCTTTATTGATAATTTATAAAAACTGTAGGTAAAATCAAAACGACTATTTAAGCGGTACGCAAATGGAGGTAACTAAAAAATGTTGTATAGGGATGACAAAATTTTTACAATTGAGCAATATTTTAACAAACAAAATTATCCTCTTTAGGCTAAAAGCTCTAAAGAAGCTTCCCAATTAGTCAACACAGTACACAGAGTAGGCCTTATCTTACTTCAGTAATGGTTTGGTGAGGTGTTAGCTTTGAAGGAGTCACTGAGACATATTTTTGTGAAAAAGGTATCAAAACATCACCACAAATCTATCGAGATACCATTCCTGAGAAAGTAGTTAAGCCCCTTAACCACACCATATTCAATAACTAAGAATGATCTTTTCAGGAAGACTCGGAGCCGGAAGCTCGAACCACCCAATCTTGGTTAGAAACGAACGTTCTGGCTTTCATCAGAGCTGAAGACATCTGGTCTTGATCTTGATCCACTACATTATGATTTATGGTTAGTTTTACAGTAAGTAAGGCTTGCTCTAAGCGCGATTATAATTTGGAGTCCCTAAAACAAACCATACTAGACAGTGAAGATTTTCCCGTAAAAAAAAAAATTACGTACTATAAAAATATGTTGTTCTTCTTTGTAACTATATTTATGGCAAGCCTAAAAAGTATAAGTATATTAAAAAAATAAAGAAGTTCGCTTGCGTCACTGACAGAGTTTCGTGATCAAATGTAATGTCAGAAATATATTTTTTAAAACTCTGCAGTGATTCGTCTTTAATTATTTTTTGTATCTTCCTTTCTTTTATTACACTTAAACGATTGTCAAAAAGTTGACTATTATATTTGTATTATTTTATTTGTGCTGAGATTCGCCGCCTAATAAGCAATTTCTCGAAAGTAAGTAGTAAGTTATAAATGCTGGGTGTGCTCTCCCCACTATGCTATGTGCGGAAACAGCGTGAAAGTACAAAAAAACTTCAATTTCAGCCGATAGAACTCCATCTATGACGCGTAAGGTCAAACTATCCGTCTACATCGGTATAAAATTCACAAATTAATATTACGTGTATTAATTATAAATGTCATACTTTACATTTTATAAAGATATATATCATAAGATTTTACAATGAATAGTCGATTAAAAAAATGATAATGTCAAAAACACTATCGTTTTTTTTAATCAAGCAAAAATTATAGTATAAAAAAATACATATTTATATATAGTTGAACACGTGTTTATAATTAATATTAAGTCACAGAATGTTAGGTGGATTGGTCGTTACGATTAGCACTGTAGTGTTAGAATATTGTTATGTGTCTTCCTTATCAATGGTGCCGCAAATACTTCCCGAGGACGCTGGATTGGATTTCATCAATCTAGCAACTAAATATGGTCACCCACCGATGGAATACAAGATAGTCACTGAAGACAACTACATATTGACCTTGTACCGACTTCCTGGTAAAAGCCCATATCCTATTTTGTTAACACATGGCATTTTAGACTCTTCAGACATATTTGATAAGAGGAGAGAATTCTCTCGGCATCACTTTGGCCAACGAAGGCCACGACGTCTGGCTTGGAAATCTGCGAGGCAACAGATATTCACGGAAGCATGTTTATTTGGACCCCGACAAAGACGCCAAATATTGGGACTACGGGTACCATGAAGTAGGATATTACGATCTCCCAGCTATACTTGACAAAGTGTTAAACGAAACCAAAGCTTCAAATGTAACAGCCATCGGCCACTCATTGGGTAATACGATATATTACGTGCTCGGCTCCACCAGAAGTGAATACAACTCCAAGATCAACGTGCTAATTGCTCTCGCACCTATATGCTATTTACATCACAGTGTTTTAGGGTCTTTTTTAGCACCTGAAACACATCTATTTGAAGTTATATCTGAAAGTTTTCGAATATATGAGGCGTTTGGTGATAATTTTACCAACCGTATCTTTAAAACGATTTGTAAAATACCGGTAGTTGGTTACACACTATGCGCGTACGGCCTTATCTTCCCTGTATCTGGGTATAATAATCAAGAACTAGAACCGAGATTCTTTCCAGTAGCCATCGAACATTTTTTAACGGGAACTTCCGCAAAACTTTTGCTGCAATATTTGCAGACTGCAAAAACTAAAGTATTTGCCAGATATGACTATGGTAGCAAGAAAAATTTGCTGGTGTATAACTCGCCGAGTCCACCTAGGTATGAGTTGAAGAAAGTAACAATGCCCATCGCTTTATATACTAGTAGAAATGATCATTTATCATCTATAAAGGACGTAGTTTTGCTAAGAGAACAGTTGCCTAACGTTGTTTACGATATCATAATACCTTATCAACAGATGAATCATGCAGATTTCGTATGGGGTAAAACAATGAATGTATATTTATATCCCTATATATTTGAAGTATTAGAAAAATATATTGGATTTTATTAACAAACTTCTATAGCAGATTATATAAAAAGATTTTCGACACTATATTTTTATTTGCAAGATAAAATACTTGGTTAATAGTGTTAGTGTCGGGCACCACATGTCGGTTTTTTTTTCGAACTTGAGGTAATTGCTGTTAGCCCTATTGGCCTTTACAGCGACACCGGGTGGGTAGGGAAGAGGGTACTCTGTCCCAGAAGAAAAAGCAAGCACTACCTGGCTGCTTGAGAGGGGTCGACGACTGTAAGGGCGCCCCCTGCGGGGCTCGAACCTCGGCTTACAATCGACGAGCGGGCTGGGGAACATGTCGGTGTGTGACTGTGGTCTTAGCGAAAGTTGCCCTTGCCACATAGATCCTTTTGGTCAAAAGGTTGCAAGGGCATATAGGATAGACGGCATATAACGTATAAGGACGGCGTATAAGGGACTTAAGGTATCCTCCCTCCCTCATTAAGTTTTTTTTTTAAATATTTTAATATATTACAAAATTTTACTATCAGCTAACATGCTTGTGTAATTTTACTTATATGTATCTATATTAAACCAAATAATGTTCTTATTTTATAGATGAAAGCAGTATGTTAACTGAATCTCTTTTTAACATATTATTGTGTAACATTAATATTTTTTTACTGTTCAACCTCCTTCTCGGGTATTACTCTTTTATTCCTATAAATATAATCGAACTCGTAACTGACGCTGACAGCCAGATACGAAATGAGTGTATGTTTTTTTTAATTCAGTTTCCTTATAAGTAGTGTAATTAAACACTGACTTAAACACTTATTTATAAGTATGTAAAATTATTTATTCCGCATAAGTTAATTAATATGTTAAATTTCAATATATAATTGTTTATGTTCTCTCGTTTATGTTATTATTATACCTGGAATTGCGATTGCGCATCAGTTTTGACATTTATGGCATAGTAAAGATTTAATTGAATATGATGGTAAACTACTTTGATTAATACAATGTAAGTAGGATCCTTTATAATTATATTAAAATAACATACCAAAAAAATTGGCATGATGATAAATAGAATGCAAACATAAAAAAATTGACAGCCGTATAATGTAATCTACAAAGAAATAAAGCAGAGTGCGAGGAGATTAGGGCTGGGTTCATTCTCCACTCTCCAGCTCTACTCTCTAACCGTTCACGATTCGATGCACAAGAGTAATCTAACTTACTCAAACTTCGAGCCATCAGGGATGTTGCTCTAATTAAACATAATTTTTTTCAACATGTCTAGATAATGAGTCAGAGCCACGTTTTTGTTTTCAGCATATCTAAAAAAAGGTAACTCGAGAATAAGACTCTGTTTTTATTTTTTTCCTATCTCCAAAAATGACTGAGATATTAAACATTCAAGTACGACATCCGCGGTTAAGTGTGTGACGTCATGTTGCGTTTGGCCAATAGGCGCTTCCATACTTCGGCTCGTTGTGCTCTCGCGGTTTCGTTATAATTCCACTAGAGCGTGACGTTAGGTGGCGTCTCGACGGAATGCAAATTTTGAAAAGTGGTAAAACTCTGCAACGTTGTTACTTTGGAAATCCTAGCCTGATTTTGATGAAACAAAAACTATTAACATCTGCACGAGTACATGCAATAAAGGCTGTAAATGTTATAGTAAAATTTTGATGTGTTGGTGTGATTCATTGTTGTGTGCTTTTCTACATAAAATAATAATTATTTTATTTTCTTATGTTAAATTATGTATAATTAAGAAAAAAAATAAACATCTATTTCAGGTAAAACAATCACGCATCTAAATTCCAAATAAAAATTAATAAAACATTACTGATTAATAAAACACTGCTCAAGGCAAAACTAATACATTTTTTATATTTTAATAATTTATTTTGATGTTGGCTTTGGTAATAATTTCTGCGTTATTATTATACCACCGCAAACAAAGACACCACATATCACATTGTAATTTTGAATATTTAAAAATGTAAATATAATATAAAATGTAAATAATGTGACGTTTGTTTCTAAATACGCTGAGATTTTCTAGATATGTTTGAAAAGTTCATAATAGGCCTGAGGCCATGGCCTCCACGACTGGCCATGAGACCAGTCTTGTCGCCAGGAAATGAAATGAATTTTACTATTATTATTTTCGATTTAATACAACTAAACTTTTAAATAAAAACTAGTTTTTAAAAAGGTTTTTTTTATTTTACTATACCATTATAGGAATTATATTTCCTATAATGGTCTTTCTAACAACAACAAACAATAATGTTAAACAAAAACAAAAAGTAAAAGCGATTCCAAAACTAATCTTATATCCACAACCTAAAAACAAAAAAATGTTTTATCGAACTAGGTAAAAATTAAATAGGTTGAAACTTTAGTTTGCAATGTATGAACATTGTTTTTTATATAATAATGTTATAAGAACACGACAGTGTTAGGACAGTGAGTAACTAATAACTAAGTAATATTAGAATTTTATTCATTATTTGGGAGCAAGTAGCTCCAGGCAATACAATAATTTAATTATTGTATAACTGTCCCTTACAAAACTTACTTAAAATCACTCTCATATTTTTCACCAGATTGCCACATCAATACATATACTACAACATTACTTTGAAAGTATGTGCTCTGCAATTTGTTTCTGAGCTGATCTTTTTTTTTCAATTACGTATTCATTGTGGATTTTCATTCAATTCGACTGAACCCTAAAAACATTAATGAATTCGAAATTACCTTCAAAAATGTTCATTTAAAATTAATTAAACCGATTAATGCTCTTTAGTAACTGTTCGAATTTATCGTAATATTCATAAGTATAGTATTGAAACCGCGGAGTAAATCAAGCTATTCGTCCCAAATCGTCCGATACTAAACTTTGCATTGATTTATAAAGGTATACATATTTTATAACTATTATCGCCTCACAATATGTTAGGAGGATTGGTCGTTACGATTAGCTCTGTAGTATTACAGTCTTGTTATGTATCCTCTTTATTATCTATTTCGAAAATACTTCCCGAGGACGCAACATTAAATTTCGTCGAACTGGCGACTAAATATGGGCACCCACCTATGAAATACAAGATTGTCACTGAAGACAACTATATGACTTTGTACCGACTTCCTGGGAAAAGCCAATATCCTATTTTGTTAACACATGGCATTTTGGACTCCTCAGATACATTTTTAATAAGAGGAAGGAATTCTCTCGGTATATCTTTAGCTAACGATGGCCACGACGTCTGGCTTGGAAACCTGAGAGGCAATAGATATTCACGGAAGCACGTTTATTTGGACCCCGACAAAGACGCCAAATATTGGGACTACGGGTACCATGAAGTAGGATATTACGACCTGCCAGCTATACTTGACAAGGTGTTAAACGAAACCAAAGCTTCAAATGTAACCGCCATCGGCCACTCACTAGGGAATACGATATATTACGTGCTCGGCTCCACCAGAAGTGAATACAACTCCAAGATCAACGTGCTACTTGCTCTCGCACCTATATGCTATTTACATCACAGTGTTTTAGTGTCCCTTCTAGCAACTATGACAGATTTTTTTGAAGTTTTGTCTCAAAGTCTTGGCATATATGAGGTATTTGGTGACAAGAACGTTGGTACCCGTATCTTTAGAACTATTTGTGAAATACCGATAATTGGCTACGCAATATGCGCATTAGGCTTTACCTTTCCTTTATGTGGGTATGATGATCAAGAATTAGAACCGAGTTTTTACCCTGTGGCCATCGAGCATGCTTTAACGGGAACCTCTGCAAAAATTTTGCTGCAATATTTACAGAATGCAAGAAACAAAACATTCGCGAGATATGACTATGGGAAGGAGAAAAATTTGCTTATGTATAACTCGTCGAGTCCACCTCAATATGACTTGAAAAAAGTAACGATGCCCGTCGCTTTATATACTGGTAGAAACGACTATTTATCAACTATAGAAGACGTCGCTTTACTGAGGGAGCAGTTGCCTAATGTCGTTTACGATATGATAGTGCCTCATCATTTGATGAATCATGCAGACTTCGTATGGGGTAGAAAAATGAGTTTATATTTATATCCCTATATATTTAAAGTGTTAGAAAAATATATTAGATTTAATAAAAATATATATAGCAAGTGAAATAAAAATATTTAACATTATAAACTCTACGACATGTTTTATTTATGTACATAATGTAAATTACATAAATATTTTTTTCATTTGCAATATTTTCTTAATTTCACTCTACATTTACTTTAGAATCATATTGAATTTAGAAATAAAAAAAAAGTTTACCTATTCGGTGGTGAATCTAATAAAATATTTAAGCAGCCTTATATTTATTTTTAAATATTAACATCCCCATGAATGCGAACAGCCAGATACGAAATGCGTTTATTTAGTCAGCATTTTTTATCCAGGTTTACTCATGTTCTAAAGTATGAAAATATCAAAATAACAAAAACAATACAAAATATAACAAAAACAGAACAACCAAAAAATAATATTAAACTTAACAAAACTTTTAAGTTTCTTACTTAAAAAAAACAACAAAAATGTATATGATTATGATATAAATATTAATTACGAGATATAATTTATTTTTATAGTACTAAAATGTGTTTGAAGTTTGAGAAGAAGTTGACTCTTAGGTGTTTTTACATGTACATGGCATATTTAAAAAATATTATTGAAAATAAAAAAAACCGGGTGCATAACAACATTTTAAAAATTTAAGTTAAAATATTCCTGGCTTTACATATGAAAACAATCTTTATTTTTTATCATTGTTCTTTTTACTTGCTACTTTTCGTTTTCATTTCTTTTAAACTAATTACTTCTTTTTATTTACTGTATAGAGTGTGCAATATTAATATATACAGAGTGCAATATCATAAAATTTGAAGATATAAATATAAAAATTATTTCATTGATGCCCACTAATTTAAATTATAATTTTATTAATTAATACTTATAACTTAATTCTTATTAATCACAGAATATTAAAAGTATTTTTTTGTCACTGAATACTATGTTTATATTATAAAAAAATATATCACTTTTCTATACTACAAATTAATACCATTCAACCGACGACAATCAAATGTGACGTATGTTTGGCATTTATTTTACCTTTCCCTAACCGTTCCAATTTTGCTAACGGGAATAATTTTATATTATAGGAAAGAAAAAAATGAGAATTTTGTAAAAAAAAAGTTCTCCTTGCTTTACTGGTATTCTATTTCAATTATAAGAAAATATATTTAAAAAATTATGACTATTTACAGTGTTATCAGCGTATTAATTCTTAAAATATATATTTTTTAATTAATTAGTCCATCAAACCTGTTATGTAAAAGAACCTTTTTTTTTAACATGTTTACCTTTTATATCATGCCTTCGTGAATCGAGTATAGTTATTTATATAATACATAAAATAAAAAGAAATAATAAAATTAATATTTTATTATTTCTTTTTATTTAATATATTAACACTATTAGTAATTGAAGAGTTTTCATTTTTCTTCAATTATTTTCAATAGTCGGAAAGTGGAAAAAAAAATTGTAATACCAGTCTGCAGAAGACTTCTTATATGTCTAGGGAGATGCCTAAAATTAATTAATATATTATAACGGTACGCACTTTTAATAATAAAAATAAATAAATTAAATTAAAACAAAATTATATTTTTCATTCATATAGAGTTAAGAGGGCGGAAAAAAAATATCAGTCAATTTTACCAATGTTTGTAGATAACGAAGGCTAATTTATTAAAAGTGTAATGTTCCAATATTCAAATACCGCGTATTCAATTAAATAATAACAATTAAACATTTAATCGCGAGTTCATTGTCAGTTAAATTCCACTGACAGTTATGTTTTTTATTCTTTCATATTTTTCGCATTATATGTATTAGCAAGGTAGGCAGAGGAAACTTGGTGTAAAGACACTCCGTTCCTCAGATTCCACCCAGTTTTAAGCGCTTTGTCTTGTTACCAAAGCACAGAAATAAAAATACCACCGAATCGCAATCAAACAAAAGCCGCAGCGAATTTTATACAAAATAAAACAAAAACGATGTGTAAATGCCCGTAATATTTCGATTTAGAAGCATGCAATTATTCTGTACCTCAAGAAACCCGAGACCTGAATATTGGATATCAGTTTCAGCTTGATACTACCCGATATCTCGAGATAAATGGTCTTGACAAACATACAGATGGACAATAAAGTGATCCTTACATATATAATAAGGGTTCCGTTTTTTTCTTCTGGGGTAAGGATCCCTAAAAATTTAAAATATTAAGAGTAACCTCACAATGCTGTAAGTAATATAAAAAAAATACTTAAACTGTAAAATAAAATTTTAGTTTTTTTTTTTTATTTTAACATTTATTAAACCTTTAAAAGTAGACGGGCCTTGAAAAGTTGCAGTGCGTTGAGACAATTAAAGATTAAGTTAAATTATTATACAAATGAATGGATTGTTTTCTTACAATTTATTTATTTAATTGTGCTTCCAAAACTGGAGTTATATTACTTTTAAGGGTTCACACGAAAGTATCTCAAAAGAAAACAACGAATCCCATATAGCAGTGGTTCCCAACCAGTGGTCCGCGGACCACCAGTGGTCCACAGAAGCCTAAATATGGTCCGCGAACGATTTAAATTTTATGATAGGGATGGTGAGGCGAAGTTTCTGTTTAATAGTCACAGGTTTGTTATACCTACATGTATAGTGGTCCCTGGTACCAAGAATCATATAAAAGTGGTCCTTGATCAAGAAAAGGTTGGGAACCCCTGCCATATAGGATCACTTTACGGTCCGTCTGGCTGTCCCTCTGTAAACCTCTGTCTTCGTATCAATATGAAATTATATACATTGGAACATAGAAAAAAATACTTCAAGTCAATACAGCCAAAAGATGTGGGCGTTTATATATATTTTTTTTGTATTTTATATTAAAAGATATGGGCGTTTATAATTTTTTTTTTGTATTTTATATTAAATTTGGCAAGAAGTGACAACTTACAGTACAAACAAAGAAAAGAAAATTGGAAATTTACAGGTATCGTATATATATTTAGTATTATACATTTTTGGAAACCCGACGACGTCGCAATTTGCGGTATAAAACTCAAAAGCAAACAGGCTCCTCTACGTCAATTCTCACTGAATGTATACACTAGCATAGCGGAGTACCGCGGAAGCGCGCGTCGCCGTGCGTTCATATGAACTTAGCCTTAACGTGACGTATCCTCGTATTTATAAACAATATTAAATAACAATCTTCCTGTTGCATGTACAAGTAGGCACATAATGTCACGCGGTTAAGATAAATTAATAAATAATTAACTAAATGAAGTTAAATGGCGAAGCCATTATGGTTCAGTTGAAATTAGTAAATACTCTTTTAATTAATTTAATAGTTGTTGCACAGTGGCTCAAGCTATTTACGCGACGCTTGTGGGTTTCCACTCGGGAGAATTAAATATTGAATCCGTCACTCAACAAAGAATTCCTCGAGCATTCGCCGGAAAGTCGGAGAGTGGGTAGCGGGGTCACTAGGTACCTAGGTTTCCTTTGGCTACCCTGCTATGTGCGGGATACAGCTAGAAGTTAAACCAAAAAATAAAAAAAAGAAAATATACTACTTATTAAGAAAACGTATAAAAATTTGAACATAGCGGGATATATAAACTCGCTCTCGTTTTCTTAATAAGTATTTTTCTTTCCTAAGTGTGGAATAACAGTTTAAAAATGTTTAAGAAAAAAAAACTGATTTATATAGCAAAGTAGGAAGATGAAAACTAATGTTAAGATATTCTTTTCATAAGGCACCGCTCAATTTTTGGGACATACCATGTTGGGAGGCGGATCTCGACAATACAATGGGACGCTGTGCCGCTGCGCCACAAATACTCTTATATAAGCGATGGTTGTCAGTTCGGTACCCATTCAGAGAAATAACTTTTATTAAAAACTAGCTTCCACCCACGGCTTTGCACGTGTGAGCAATCAAAATTTCTACATGACCCCTTCGAAAGTGGACAGAATAATGTATCACAAGTCTCTCTACTTGCCCAAAGAAATCAATACTAATATTATAAACAATACTTATAGAACTAAAGACAATACTTATAGAACTAATGATTTTGATTGGCTGAACTCGCTGATATCGGGAAGTCCAATAATAGAGTCAATTTTGATGCATCCCACTATACCTAAGGTAACACTGCCACCTCGGGTACTTGAAATAAATATATCGTGTGTCATACAGAACTCTTATTTCCATTTGGCCACGGGGACGAAGCAGCAGGAAAAAAACTTGTATAATATAATTAATTGATTAATTAATCAAATTAATCAGCTTTACGCTGAATATCGTACACAACAGAAAAGACAGAGGGAACCTAGTTTTAAGACACTCTATTCCCGACTTTCCACCAAATCCTGGAGATATCGCGTATTGAGTGGCGAAACTCAACGCCGCACTTCGTCTCGACTCCAGAGTGAAGAAATTAAATATGAGTTTAAATAAATATTTAATTTTCATGAGTGAGGATCGAACCCACAACCAGTCGCGTTTACAGTCACACATTTGTGCCCCTGCGCCTCGGCGGGCCTCGTATAATATAAAACATATAAAATTTCTGACGAATATATTGAAGACTAGCGGACCGGACGCGGCTTCGCCCGCTTGAACTATACGAATGCTTATTAAATATATTTATGATTTTTTTTCAGTTTTTAATAGGATTGATAAGAAAATATAAGCCTAACTGATCATAATAATCCGAAAAAGAATAATAAGTAGAGGACATTCTTATTATTAGAAAAAATATCTAAGTAATTGAAATGAACAAAAATAAGAAGTAAACATAACCAAAGTAAAATATTAATAAAAAAAAACTAAACAAAACCAGCTACATTATCAATATTATCAAAGTAAAATAGCTTTAAACAGAAAATAACCACATAAAAATTAACAGTAGATCGAAAATGTATAAAAATTTACAAAATCGTCAACGTCGTCTACCCGTTCGGGTCGGTCATACCGTGCGGTCCATAGGCTAACTCAATTTGAATCAGTAATATCTCCTTCAGTATTTATTAGAATGATGTACAATAAAATATAATTTTTATCTAGGTGAAATGCTAAAGGTGACTATTATATTTATTTTGATAAGGATTGAATACGAAATTATAGAAACTACATTAACAATTATCCAAAAAAATAACTAAATATATTAAAATGGTTACTGTGGCTCAACCTTCAGATATAAACGTACATCATCGTGGACTTTTTAATAGATTTTTAAAAAGACAATATTTTTGTAAAATATAGTTTTTATATGTCTCATACAGTTGAGTCAGAGCACGCCATATAAGCGTTCAGGAAGCTCAGTTTGGGCGACCTTTTCTTAAAACGACATAATTCTTGTTGCCTAGCAATGATTGCTTAGCGACGGTTGTTATTCATATGGCAGAATAAATTACATGTCAAATTGAAACGTTTTTTAATATCTTAGTACATATCGAGAATGTTACAAATATGAGAAAAAAAAGTAACCTGTGTTCATCCGAAGACCCTCAAGTATCTCTATATGAGTATTTCATCACAATTGAATTAACGGTTTAGCCCTGATTGCGTAAAAGACAGACAGACAGAGTTACTTTCGAATTTATAATATATGTATGGATACAGATATATCTTTATAGATGGGAACAACGTGACAAACACATTATGTAGAAAAATAGCGATAGACTTTTTTAAAATTACATTACCCACAAAATATGTTAATTATTCGCATAAAAAACTAGTACTTTTTAGTTTTTTATGCGAAAAATTAACATATTTTGTGGGTAATGTAATTTTAAAAATGTCTATCGCTTGTGGTGTCGCTCTTATTTACTGTCCCATCACTTATTAAAAAAAGAACCCTACGATAATATTAATTGGGTACACGGAGATGTTAACTTTTAATTAAAATAATAATATAAAATAAAATAACATGTTTTCGTATTTTACATACGCATTGTCAATGTGATCGGAGCAATTATATTAAACGGTACTACAGTATTATTGCAATCAAGACGTTTAATGATGCAGACCTAGATACCAGTTTGCACAGAAGCGTCTTCTAAGATCTTACGCTTAAGATGCTGTTCTCGCAAGCATTTACTTGTCTTACAATAGCTGTTATATGCGGGCATAGCAAGAGTGAACCTATAGATATTTTGGATTCAGTGGACTTGGAATTCCCAGGGAGTGGCAGATGGAGCTTTACCAGACTCGCCAGCAAATATGGGTATAAGGCTGAAGAGCATGAAGTTATTACAGAAGATGGTTACATATTAACCCTTTTCCATATAAAAGGTAGAAGTCCTCCGGTTCTCCTTGTGCACGGAATCTTAGACTCATCTGATACCTGGCTACTACGAGGTGAAAATTCTCTAGGAATTACTTTAGCGAATAGTGGATACGACGTTTGGTTTGGAAACACAAGAGGCAATATATACTCGCGTCGTCATGTCACCTTGAATCCTGATGTGGATACAAAGTTTTGGGATTTCAGTTTCAATGAAATAGGATATTATGACTATCCCGCCATTTTAGATAAAATATTAAACCAAACAAGTGCTTCAAGTATAACCGCCATCGCCCACTCTCAAGGCACCACAGCATTCTATGCCATGGGATCAAGCAGATCGGAATATAATTCTAAAATAAATATATTGATATCTCTGGCCCCTGTGTGCTACATCCACCACGCTCCCCCCCCCTTTCTCAACATTCATAGAGATAAGACATGCTTTAAAAGAATTCTTTCTTGCATTTAAAATCCACGAAATTTTAGGAGATAAGACTCAAATTACAAAAATATTACGTTTTATATGTACACAACCAATTATAGGATACAAAGTATGCGCAATAGGTTTGATTAGCGTATTCTCGGGATTTGATTTGGAAGAACTAGAACCATCGTTTTACAAGAAAGTTACTAAATATATACCAAGTGGAACTTCAGCGCAGTCTTTGCTCCATTACCTTCAGGTAGGACACACAAAAATTTTCGCACCTTACGATTATGGTGACAGAAATCAATTCATCTATAACTCCTCAGTTCCACCCCCATATGACTTAAGCAAAGTAACTTTCCCAAATGCTTTGCTGGCCGCCCGCAATGATCATATATCTACTCTCGCAGACGTGGCTCTCTTAAGGGAACAGCTGCCAAACGTTGTATACTACCTTGTGAATCCTCGTCAACAGTTCAATCATGTGGACGATATTTGGGGTAGAAGAATGTACCTTTATTTATTTCCGTACATTTTCAGATTGTTGCGAACATACAATGGTTTTTAATTTACGTATTTTTTACATTAAAATCAGATAAAATAATGTTTTTGTAAACATAAAATATTTATATAAATGTACAATGTTTTTGTATAAGTATCAAATGATGATGGAAGAAAACGATACATAGAGTTCAAGTATACATAGAGTTCAAGTATTCAAAAGTTGATAAAATATAAATTAGTTCGTTATCAAAACTATTAAGGAAATCAGTTAGGGAAAACACGTATACAAAGGCGGGCTTATTGCTTCAAGCAATCTCTACCAGACAATCTTTAAAACATTACGGATTAGTTGTAATGAGGAAAAAGACGACAACGTCACAGTGCAAATTTTATTTAAAGAAACTTAAAATATAATAAAATAAATCAATACCAATATGAATAAACTTACAATTATATATAAATATAGTCAATTATATGTAAATACGTAAATAATAATCATCTTTATATATTTCCCTTTATTCTTGTATAATAATTATATAATTTTATTTTATTACATAGCATTTATCATATAATTTATGTATGATACATGATATTAATTGGTAATATTCATTTGATTCAGATTAGTTTTTTTATTCAGTTACATATTTACTATGGTTTTTTATTCAAATCGACTGAATTCTAAAAACAATAAGGGAATCCGAAATCATTACCCTCAAAAATGTTCATTTAAAATCAATTAAACCACTTGTGCACCTAATAGTAGCTCAGATATCTCAGTCGCTATGAGACTGTTCGAAGTATTCGTAATATTCGTAATTATAATACAGAAAAAAATCTGCGCGGAGAAAACGAAGCTCCTAGATCGTCCAGTACTGAACTTTACAGAGATAGCGGCAAAATACAACTATAAAACTGAAGAATATGAAGTAGTTACTGAAGATGGCTACATCCTTAGACTCTTCCGTATACCTGGACGACTTGGAATTCCCATTTTAATTATGCATGGTCTAACTGATACAAGTGACACGTGGTTGTTAAGAGGACAATCTTCACTTGGCATTACCTTAGCCAAATTTCAATATGACTTGTGGTTCGGAAATGTTCGTGGTAATAAATATTCTAGACGTCACGTTATCCTTGATCCTGATAAAGATTCTACTTTCTGGGACTTCAGCTTTCATGAGCATGGCTATTATGATTTGAGCGTCATGATTGATACAGTTCTATCAAAAACTGGTGCACCAAAAGTGAATGCAATAGGTCATTCTCAAGGCAACGCTATATTTTACGTTTTAGGGTCATCAAGGCCGGAATATAATGAAAAAGTAAACTTAATGATAGCGCTGGCACCTATTTGTTACTTGACTCACATACCACCACCCTTATCTCTTTTAATAAAGGTAGCCCCAGAAGTTAATGCCGTTGTAGAGGCTTTCGGCATAAATGAGGTTTTCGGCGACGTTTCCATATCAGGCAAACTAGAGGGCATACTATGTAACAATATTATAACTGGATATCCAATTTGCTGGCTTGGGACGATTATGCCCACGGCAGGGTTTGATTTAGCACAATATGGCCTCAAATTTTACAGTTTAGTTACCAAATATTTTCCATCGAGCTCTACGAGAAAGAATTACTATCATTACGCTCAAGTGTCACGTCGGCGAAGTTTTTCTAGATATGATTATGGTCCAGAAAAAAATATGAAGGTTTATAATTCCATTATGCCCCCAGATTATAATGTAAAGAAAGTTACTATGCCTGTAATATTAATAGCTGGGAAAAACGATAAGATAGCTGTTTTGTCTGACGTAGCTACTCTGCGGGAGGAATTACCTAATGTAAAAAAATATATCCTAATAAAAAGAGATGAAATGAATCATTTAGACTTCATTTGGGGTAGAGATATGAAGGATTATTTGTTTCCTCATATATTTGAAGCATTAGGAGCAAACTAATAGTTTCTTCAATTAGCCAATGTAAGATTATAAGAAGTTACACTGTACCATAACTATATCAATAAACAGTATATGTATTACAGTATATTATTTAAGATCTTTTCCAATAAAATGTAAATATATAAACAACTATTAAGGTTACGTATATAAGGCCATGGCGCAGGGGCACAAAGTGTGACTATAAACGCAACGAACAGATTGTGATTCCCACTCGGGGGAACGAAATATTTAATATTTTCTTCGCTTTGGTATCGAGACAAAGCACGGCGTTGACTTCCGCCACTCAACACACAATGCATTAAGAATTCGGCAAAAAATGAAGAATGGAGTGTCTTAACAATAGGTTTTCTCTGCCTGTTCTGCTATGTGCGGGATACAGCGTGATGCTAAAAAAATAAAAAAAAGTATAAGTCTTTGCAAAAACTGGCAATTTCTTGAGTCTCTAATAACTTTGCGTTGAGTTATCATAATTTATTATATAAAAATCATGGTATTTATAAATTTAATTTACACTTACAAAAATTTACGTGTGTGTGAGAAAGTAACTAAAGCAAATTCGAAAGAATACAATTTAATTAAAATTCTAGACCGTTTTATTTTTCATGGTCTATTGTATTTACAAATCCAGACCTTTGATTAGTTACTCATGTTAAGTAATTTAAGCAAGGTTTTCTCTTGATAAGTTTTGTTGCTGCGACCGTTTTGTGCTATCGGTTGTCAATTTTATTGACATCATAACAGAATTCGAAATCCAAATTTCAGCTCAATTGGAATAATGGAAAATCGATCAAATTGAGCGTGCAAAATTTCACATACAGTAAAACAGCAAGTCAGATAGAAGCTTATAATAAAGAAAAAATACCTATAATATTAATCTATGCTTATAATACAATCGTAAAGGATCGGTATCTCTACGAGGAAGATATATGAGAAAATATGTAATTGGTAGCATTTAATAACGTAATAGAACCATAAGAAACCAATACCCTAGAAAGTTTTTTTTTAATTTTGTCTGTTTGTCTGTTCGTTTGTACACGCTCAGAAATGGGTTAACCGATTAAATTGCAGTTTTGTTAAAATAGTATAGCGTTTATTATTTATGAACCATAAATAAAACAAACACTAAATGTTAGAGGAAGTTTGCCAAAATACAATATTGAAAACTGTAATTAAATGAGTTAAGCCGCTTCTGAAATTAACGTGAATAAACGCACAGACAAAACGACAAGCAGACAAAAAAATAAAAATCGTTGTTTTGGGTTCTATTACAATATTAAATACCTCCAGAAACATTTTTTCTTAAATATCTTCCATATACATTAAACGATAATTTACGATTATATTATAAGGAGATAATTAGAATAGATATAGATGTTGTTCAAGCGCGCGAAGCCCTAGTATAAAATAAAACAATCCAATAACTTTATTAAAGCTAATATTGATATTGTACGACATATTGTCGAACACATTGTTTCGCACGAAGGCCAAGTACCAGTAGAAGTAAATATTTCTAATACGCAAACAAAAGATTAACCCAGACCTAATAAGGAAATGCTTGCTATGCCCTTTTGTGCTGCAATGATAAAAAATATTAATGGTATGAGGGTATCAATTTGTCCGCCTCCCCGCTTGCCTATGAACATAACACTTTTACAGCATACATAATGAGTATATTAAATGGTTCCGATAAATTAATTACAATACTAAATTAGTATATTTAAAATGTGGATTTCTAATAATATTTTTTTCACATTCTTCTTTTTTTTTGGTAATTTTTAATGTTGAGTGGCTTAAATTTGTACTTCCCAGTTATTATTGTTTCGACCTTTGAGCGTTGAGTACCGTTGGTGTTAAGAAGAATAAGTTAATTTAAAGTTTTTTTTTAACAAACAAGTTCACGTTAGGCGATATATAATCTAAACAGGTTTCAGCTTAACAAAACACATTAAAGGAACCCAAATAAATGTGAATTTAAAATCGATTGATACATTTCCATATCAAAACAGTATAACGCCGTCATTATGAGAGTGTACCGTTTCTTTCTGATTTATCTAATTATTATTCAAACTAAAATATTTGCTAAGAATCCGGCGCCCAATTTTATTGAACTGGCCGCAAAATATGGCTATAAAGCTGACCAACATGATGCTGTGACTGAAGACGGGTATATCTTAGGAATGTTTCATATTTCCGGGACTCGAGGGCTTCCAGTATTAATTATTCACGCAGTGACAGATACTAGCGACTCCTGGTTGCTGAGAGGAGACAGGTCATTCGGCATCACGGCAGCCAAGAAAGGATATGACGTCTGGTATGGTAACGTCCGCGGAAATAGATATTCTAGACGTCACGTTACACTTAATCCAGACAAAGACGCTGCGTTTTGGGATTTTAGCTTCCACGAACACGGATATTTTGACCTCGCGTCGTTTATTGATACGGTTTTAAACCTAACTGGTGCTCCAAAGTTAAATGTAATCGGCCACTCGCAAGGTAACACTGTGTTTTACATATTGGGGGCTACGAGACCTGAATATAATGATAAAATGAATGTGGCTATGGCGCTAGCCCCCATTTGTTTTTTAAGCCATGTTACACCGCCTTTATCAATTGTGATAGATTTGGCGCCGATAATAAACGCAGAAGCGAAGGCAGTTGGTGAAAATGAGCTTTTTGGAGACGTAACGCCTACTGGAAAACTTTCTGACTTAGTATGCAGAGATATGCCTTTTAGATACATTATTTGTGCATTCGGCATACTATTTCCTATGTTCGGTTGGGACCCTGAGGAGTTTGGACCAGAATTCTTTGACGTTACTATGAAGCATTTCCCTTCAAGCACTTCAAGGAAAAATTTATATCACTTTTCCCAACTGTCACGTCGTCGAAGTTTTTCAAAATACGATTATGGGCCCGGTAAAAATATGGAGCTCTACGGTACTTTGATGCCACCAGATTATAACTTAACCAAAGTAACAATGCCATTGGTTTTAATAGTTGGGAAGAACGACAAGATATCTCTATTGTCAGATGTGGCCACTTTGAGAGTGTCTTTACCAAACGTTAAAAAATACATTCTTATTGAAAGAGAATCTATGAATCACTTAGACTATGTATGGGGCGAGCATATATCGGACTATTTGTTTCCACACGTATTTAGTGTATTGGAAGAATATGAATGATTGTATACGATTAATTTATTCTTTGTTATAAAAGTAATTAAAGTAAAACTAAAATTGAAAACCAAATAACATGTATTTAATTTTTAAATATGAAACTATAAATATAATTATTTAATATATCAAGGTTATTTTTTACTTTTTCTAATACAGAATGCTAATTTTTATTTAAAGCACTAATATAATTACGAATAAAATGAAAAAATATATATTTTTACAATTGGATCTACTTCTATGTTCCTGACCCTGTTGACTAGTTATTCGATATTTATTTCGTAAATAGTAAAATTCAAAATAATATTTATTCAATGTATATAATGCATATTATTTAGCTGCGGCGCAGGGCACAAGTGTGTGACTGTATACACGACTCGTTGCGGGTTCGATCCCGCACTCGAGGAAATAAAACATTTCATATTTTAATTTTTTCGCTCTGGTGTCGAGGCAAAGTGCAGGGTTGAGTTCCGCTACTCGACACGCAATGCCTCCAAAATTCGGCGGACAGTGGGGAACGAAGTGTCTTAACTTTAGGTTCCCTCTGCCTACCCTGCTGTGTACGGGATACAACGTGAAACTGATTTATTTATTTGTTGAAATAGATTTTTGCAAGCACTTTTATTACTTTCGAATAAACAATAATAAAGTGACCACTTTGTAGTACTGAGCGTTAAATGCCCTGTATAACGTATGGAAATATCTGTGCTCCTTTTACGGGAGCAGCATATAGGGTAGAATATTTGAAACTTAAAGAACTTAATCAAGATATTTCAATAGTTTAGACGTAGATTTTTTTTTTCATTTCACGATTATGAGTGACGCAGTTACGAATAGATAGGCCAATATCGTACTACTACAAAAATACTACTACAAAAATACTAATACTACTACAAAAATAAAAATACTAATAATACTACAAAAATAAAAATACTAATAATAGCTACTACTACAAAAATACTACTAAGCGTTGC
The DNA here is from genome assembly GCA_013421005.1 of Heliconius erato x Heliconius himera. NCBI lineage: Eukaryota > Metazoa > Arthropoda > Insecta > Lepidoptera > Nymphalidae > Heliconius > Heliconius erato x Heliconius himera. Next base: position 31,349 of record JAATLQ010038614.1, read on the forward strand.
CGATCTACTGCTTGTCATCTCAAAAAAGAAACTAGAACGAGAAAGGGATATTTCTCGTTCTATTTTACGCATTTCAACATCGCCACCATCACCTACGACTCGATTTCGTGAATGAGGCGTGTGCGGCGTTATCGCTTTGATAGGCTTGTGTCTGTGGACGTCATTCTTGACAAATGACGTTTTATTTTACAACGATAATTTTATTAATTATTTGTTTGAAAAAAAAAAACACTTTTGTTTTAATTATATTAAAACAAAGTTTTTATAGAGTAAAAATTTAGTTTCTATAGAGTACTTAAAACTGTGGTTTCATTTAAAGTGGTGGTGACAAAAACACTCTGTATATCAGTAGGAAATGTTAATTATAGATATTACTTATAATAAAATCTAGTTTTAGAGTGATTATTTAGATTTATAAAGTATTGTAATACAATATCAAAATTATGAAGAGAACGCTGACCAAATGCCTGTAGTGTTTTTTTAGCTTCACGCTGTATCACCGCATGCAGGAGGATAGGCAAAGGAATCTTATGTCAAGACAACCCGTTCCTCATTTTCCGAATTCTTTGCCTCGACAACAGAGCAAAGAAATGAAAGTTTTAAATAATATTTCCTCGAGTAGGAATGGAACCCACAACCTGTCGTGTTGTCACACCGCACACGCTTGTGCGCCACGACGGCCTCAAATGTAATATTATATTTTTTTTTTACTTTAAAACTGAACACTACATATAGACCAGTCGTGTATTAAAACGAAATATAGCTCACCAGCAGCTATCCAAACAGCGAAACGCAGCCAGGTCATGTAGTCCAGATTGAGCATTAAATACACGTTGATGAGAATACTGAGACCCGGCAGCCACGGCACTAGCGGTACCTAACATATAATAAAGCTTTAATAAATATTAGGAACTACTTATACTTTTTATTTTTTAGCTTCACGCTGTATCCCGCATATAGCAGGATAGGCATAATAAACCTAGTGTTAGCACCACGTAATTGCGTGTTGAGTGGCGTAACTCAACGCCGCGTGCAAATAAATGATTAATAGGTTAAATTTAAATAACAATTATAATATTCAATATTAATATCACGCAGCTTCCTGGCAATAACTAATGATACATCAAACTTAAGGTCACACATATGAAAATATTTTTTTATATTTAACTAGCCTTACTAACTGTGACCTTTAAACGTTAAGTTAAGTGATTTATTGTTTTCGACGCAAAAAGAACATTTTTAATTTATATGCAAAAAATTATAAAATACAATTGAAAACCTGTGTTTCGCCCGCGGCTTTAGGCGTGAGCGCGTAAACTACACGATTACTGCTATTTCAATAATTTTAAATAAATAATAATTATGCCATCCCATGCTAAAATATCTTTAATATGCTCCAATTTATTTTAATACAACGGATGAAGTGCGCCGCCGCACGTCTTCGTCTGTTTGAAATATAGGAATATTTATTTTAATGTCAACTCTGGTGAGGCTGGATTCTAATATCAATCTGTATATACTCATGCATGAATTAATTAATCATATATGAATTATACATACATATGTAAACAATACATATACGTAAATTTTCTTTTTGAAAAACTTCGTTATATAAGTTATTTATTTGTGAAAATTACAATGTAATCCTTTGTATATTTTGATAAATTTAAGGATACAAAGGCTTATTTTCTTTTTTTTTTTACGTAAAGATAAAGATATGGAGGCGATTGAGGTGAAGTGGAACAGCGCCTAACTATTAACATGGGTAATCCAATGGAAAGAGGGGAACGTATATAATAAACACTAGGTTCCATCTACCTACCCTGCTTACTATATGGGATAAATTTTGAAACTAAAAAAAGGGGTAATAAATATAAAAAATACTTACAGAAAATGCCAATTTCTTTTCGGAAACAGGTTGACAGGATATAATATACAGCGTGGCGATAACCAGCACTGCGCTTATTGAAAGTAGGATGGTGGGTGACGTCTCGCCATTTAATATGTTTAAACCGTGGGTGTTTATACAGTGCATCATTATTAGACACCATATACCTGTGGAATGAGAAAATATATTTTGAAAAAATTGATAATATTAATCCTTCTAACATTATAAATGAGAATTTGTGATCATGGATACTTGTTCCACTTTCACGCAAAAACTACTGATGAGATTTAGATGAAACTTTAACATAAGAGTTTTCCTAGCATATTTATATAAATTTAGCTTCACGCATTATCCCGCACAAGCAGGATAGGTACAGACAATCTAGCCAATCACAACCTTTCCGTTTTCGACTTTCCGTCTGAGTTCGAGATGTAGCGTGTTGTATGGCGAAACTTAACGTTGTACTTTGTAACACAAGTTACTATCGAAACTTTTATATATGTAACGCTGGTTACGGTTACGGAACTTTCATCACTTTCGCTGTAATTCATTACCATGACATTCGTACTGATTTTGGGATATTCCCCAGTTTCTATAGATAAATTAAAAGTCAATAATTTGATAGACATACATTTATGACAATTATATAACGCTGTTGTATAAAATTTAAAAGGCCGAAGGTCACACGTTCTGTTTCCATTAGGTTACGTTCTGTTTCCATTCCATATATACGAATATTTATTTTAAATTATTTTTATTATAATATAATACAACAATATTTTTAAGCGAGCGTAGGAGTATAATATTATAATAGGTGTATTATAAAATGAGAAATATAACGACAAAACTCAGAGCAATGTAAGTCGTTCAGATTTTCTAATTTTATATTTTTGTATAAGATCATTTTTAGAGGGTAGTTGAAAAATTATTTAAATAAAAATAAATTAATTTAAATACTTTTTACAATTATATTTTTAAATAAAAATCGATTATGATTTTTCATGATTGAGGCCAGTCATGGGCAGGTGCACAAGTGTGTGTATGAAAACACGACTGGTTGTGAGGATCGAACCCCACTCGAGGAAATGAAATATTTATTTAAATTTATATTTTCATTTCTTCGCTCTGGTGTCGAGACAAAACACTGCGTTGAGTTCCGCCACTCAACACGCAATGCCTCCAGAATTTAGCGGAAAATGAGTAACAAAGTGTCTTAACACTAGGTTCCCTCCGCCTACACTGTTGTGTGCGGGATACAGCGTGAAGCTTGATTGATTTTTAATTTTTTCACAAGAGAGTCGTTCATATTAAGTTGATATTTATTTCTCCCGAATGACTAAACTATACGCCACAACATAATATAGTCTTTAAATATTAAAAATAGTAAAACATTATAAAATCATTTTAAAAAAAACAAAAAGTCAATAAACATCGAACGTCATACCATACAAAGTAACAAGTGCAGCAACAAGAGCCGCACTGAGCCTAGTGGGTGTTGTGTGTTTGTCTTTGTTTATCAGCTGTTTTATCACACCTCGCACTGATAATGATAAGGGCTCGGGGGCGCGTTGAGCACTTTGAGATTGTTCGTATCTGTTTGAAAAAAAATACAAAATTTTAATATAATAAATACACCTAAGAATAAAAATATATAATAATAATAAAAAATCGTTTGGCGTCAGGCCAGTCGTGACGTGACAGAACGTGACAGGTTGGGGGTTCGATTTCCAGTCGATTAAATGAAATATTTAATATTTTCGTTTATTTGCTCTGGTAACGAGGTAAAGCGCGGCGATGTGTTCCGCCACTAAACACGCAATGCCTCCAGTTTTTGGAGGGAAGTGGGCAACGAAATGAAACAAAGTATCGTAATGCCAGGTTCCCAGGTTCCCTATGCCTACCCTGCTATTAGCGACACAAGCGTACAGCGCGAACAGCGTTAAAAGAAGCTTTAGCTTTTCTTTTTTTAAAAGGAGAGGGAACCTAGTGTTAAGACATAACTTGTGGAGTGGCAGAACTCAACACCATACATTACATATTTTCATTTCCTTGCTTTACATAAGAGATTTAGTTCGAAATTAAATCTTACAATAATTAAAAATGTTTCAGTTGACTAAAAATAATAAGTACTTATCTGAAGGAAAGTAAACAAAAATATATAATATCATAATAATACAATTTTTAAATATATTAGTACTAACCTAAGTAACAGAACACATGAAGCCACCATTGAATACGCTAACAGAGTTCCTATAGACATCATGTGGATCAACTGTTCCAACTCGAAGATCATTGCTAAGGTACCTAAAAAATAATTATTACATATAAAAATGTGGTAAATAAACTTTAAAATAATAAAATTTAAAATATTTATTTACTCTCTACTGGTTATATATTATATATATTCAATATTCCATTTATTAATCTATCCATTTCCTTATTTATATAATTATTAGTTTTGATAGTCTTTTTTAATTTATACCTCTCCCACTCCTTAAGCCATTAATTTCACCATAAAACTCACAAAAAAACTATAAAGATTAGTCGTAGCAATAATCTTTGTGTGCCCCCAAACAGCATAAATAAATTGTGCAAGAATTCCGCCGTAGCTTAGTGGTCAGGGCGGTTGGACGGTAAACAAGGGACGTGAATTAGAGTCCTGCTACCTTTAAAAAATGTTTTCTATTCTCGTCGTAAAATAATACTTTAAAAATAATTTTAAAAACTTAAAACCTACCAGTAAAAAGTCCAGCCATCACAGTGCCCACCAATGGTGTCTGATATTTCTCATGTACTTTACCCATAAATTTGAACAGAAGACCATCTGACGCCATCGCGTATATTATACGTGGGAGAGGAAACACTGCGCCTAAGAGACTGGTAAAAAACAAGATGATGGATAAATCTCTTGAAAATAGGTTAACTTTTTACAGCATCAATACACTTAATAGAGGGAACCTATATAATCTTTTGTCGCCAGCCATTTTCAAGGACTTTAGAAAACGGAGTGATATATCACTATTGTCGGTCTAACCAACAAATCAGATACAGAATCCAGCTTTTGTAATTATTAACTCTTGTTACACAAACTTTATTTTTTTTAATATTTACAATAACATTAATACATTTTTTATATATTTATAAATAAATAGCTATATATAGTATAAGTAAATTATGCTAACACTATACTCCTGCAACAATTATACAAATGCAATAAAAAATACTGCACAGCATACAAGCACTCTGACCAACTAAGCCATACGTTTTAGTCATTGTAGTCGTAGTTGGTCAGAGCCGTTGGACGGTTTTCAAAGAGGCGTGGGTTCGAGTCCCGCTACGTTCAAACTTTTATACGTTTTCTTAATAAGTATTTTTCTTTCTTAAGTGTGGAATAACACTTTAAAAATGTAAAAAATACATATATTTACAGTACAGTCTACGATTCGTGGCCGCCCTGAAGTTAGACTTTCTGAACTTTTGGTCATTGGACATTCGAAAAGAAAACAATCCACAGTAAAAAAAAATCTTAAATTAAATCTGCGCAGCCATCTACAGCAAGCTTCAGCGTGGCCACGACTCGTCGTCACTACTGTATAATTACCTGGAACATAAGGCGCATATCGCTCCAACACTGACCGCGTACTTAGCCCAAGTCCATCCTAGCCGGTCGTATACGTAGGGAAATGGCGCTTTTTCATCCTGAAAATTAATAAAAAAATGATTATATTATGTATGTTGTAAAGTCAGTTCCCTTTATACTTTATACCAGTCAATGTATGTATGAATGAGTGACTGAATGGAATGAGCGAATGTATCAACGATGATTTTTAACATTTTTTAAAATCTTATTCCACATTTAGGAAAGAATTTTCTATCAACGATGAGTTTGTAAATGCTTGCACTATATATGTAAATATATATTTTGACTTAATTGTAGAATGGCCAAGTAATTTGACGGCACGCAAAATTCGATTTCCCTCTTAAGGAAAATCGTGATGTTGTTGATGTTATGTTAGGTGTAATATTTTAACACTTGGTACCCGCTATTCAATACATTAGAGCATAGAAAGGAGTTACATTCCTTTTTTTAGCTTCACGTTGTAACCTGCATATAATAGGATAGGCACAGGAAACCTGGGAACCTAGTGTTAAGACAACCCATTAATACTCATTAATAAAAGACGCTGTTTGTTTGTTATTTATATGTGTTAGTAAATTTTATTACTTACTTGCATGTAATACGGCAACATAAGAGTAAGAACGGACGAAACCCCACAATACGCCAAGAAAACCACTAAAAGTGAAGCTACCACTGCAAAGGGGATGGTTTTTTGTGGGCGACGTGCTTCTTCCCCCGCTGTCGCTACGCAGTCGAAGCCTTGAAAAAATAACAATTTAAGTTAGATTACATTTATACTAACATTATCTATACCTTATTCGCAACCAGCTATTTTTCGCAGACTACTTGAACAAACAAAAATACTTTTTTCTTCTTTTTTATGGAAAAGGACAAGGCAAAGGAGCGTTCGGGTCACCTGATGGTAAGTGACTACCGCCGCCCACGACCCTGTGCAAGACCAGAGGAGCTACAGGTGCGTTGCCTGCCTGTAAGGTGTGTTGGGCGCCGGAGCCCGGCATTACCTGATGCGAAACGCAGTGACATAAAGCCACTACTTCACGCCGGTTTTAAATGCCGGGGGTGGTAATGATCCGGTCGAGTCTGCCCATGCGTGTTGCCATTGCTGGCGACGTGACTCTACCACACGCACTTTAGTCGCCTCTTACGACACCACCAGTACCAGGATGATCTTATTCTAGGCCAGGATCACACGTTTGTAACATAATAAATTTAACTATGTATTTTTTACAATAATATATTTTTTTAAATACGAGTTAGATGGTTCCCCATTCGCGAATGAAGATATCGTTATGTACCCTTGACTGACTATAGTTTTCGGTACTTATTAATTAACGCCACCATAGCTACTACTGACTTGGCGATTTTTAAATGTAAACTACATTAAAAAACCACGGTTACGGAACTACATTAAAAGGTTAATTATTTTTAAGTTTAAAAGTCAGTCGAGAAGAAAGCAGAGAAGAAAAAAGAAGCAGCATATAAATGAAATTATGTAACACTAAAATATTTCTTCTATTCAAACCAGCAGTTTCTGAGATTAGCGCGCTCAACAAAAGTATTCAGCTTTATAACATTACTTATTGTTTTATATATACGTATTGGGCAAATATTTCATGAAAACGACGATTTCTTAGATTATGATCATATAAACGATTGTTTATATGATCATAATCTAAGAATGAAATCGGTTCATTAATTTAATTAACTCGTTGTTATTTAATTAAATTGAATTAATCAAAAAAGCCCTTGCTCCGGTCAACGTACACAACGATAACCTTTAATATCATTAAAAATATTAAATTAAATTAATAAAAACTATTAGAAAAAAAAATATTCTACAAACATTAGTTGTATATTTTAGTAAAATGGAGCTTTAACAGTTTATTTAAAATGTTTATTTACATTGCATAACCATCTCGTCGTGGCGCAGTGGCACAGAGTCTGGTTGTAGGATTGATTCTCATTCGGGAAATTAATTATAAGACAAAGCGAGGTGTTAAGTTCCGCCACTCAACACGCAATGCCTCGAAAATGTCTTAACACTGGGTTCCCGCTAACTTCCCTGCTATATGCGGGATACAGCGTGAAGCTAAAAAAATCTTACCTATAAACCCGTAGAAACAAACCGCCGCCCCTTTAATAATACCCGCGAGACCGTAAGGTGCGAACCCACCACTCCCAAAATTTTTAGTACCAGTATGAGGAACTTCTGAGGCGGGTATACGCCAATTTTTTGTATCCGCTGAAATATAAAAAAGGACTGTTAAATAAAATAATATAAGTTATGATTCTTTTTTTATAATTAAAACAAATTTAATAAATAAAACAATTCACTTAGGCATATTTATATTATTGTAGTGTAAAAGTAAGAACATGTTTCAACTTACATACCTAATATATAATAAAAATTCGGAAAAATTATATTAAAATAATAATAGTAATATTTTCGTTACCTTTGAAAGATCCAGATATAATAACAAATAAAACAACACATAGATTGACACCAGTGCAGAAATTATTAAATTTTGTCGATTCCTTCACACCAAACGCTAATGCCACTGAAAAGAAATAAAAAAAATATATTAGTAATAGGAACGTTAATTATAAGACACACAATGTCTCCAGAATTCGGCGGAAATTATGGAATGGAGTGTCTTAACTCTAGTTTCCCTCTGCCCACCCCGCTCCGTGCGGTATACAGCGTGAAGCGTGATTTGTTTATTATAAGACATGCTGACAGAAGATGTTATTAAAAAAATATTTCGAATGTTATAAATCGAAAGCACAATAAACGCGACGATTGTGGGTCGATGGGAGATGGAATATTTGATATTTTCATTTCCTCGCTTCCACTAGATTCGCAGGTTCCCTCTGCAGGTGACACTGTTACTTGCAGGATACAATGTTAAGCTAAAATATTTAAAAAAATAAAAATATATGTAATATTAGTCAAAACTTACCAGAAAATACCATAATAACGGTGAAAGCGAACAAATCCGGGTACTTCGCTAAATGTGGCGAATGCATCGGCATCCATTCCTGCAATTGCGTTGATATCGCCTTATCTAGTAGGGAATCTAAGTATTCACTTAGCGCTTTAACTACTGAGGCGGCACCTAAAATGAATCACAGAAATTATTTATTTATTAATTTTTAAGGTTACCAAAGAGTTATTTATAACGTTTTTTTAAGGTTTAAATTGTAAACATCAAATGATCCAAAAACCAGATAAGTATCCACAGACTACTCGTACATTAAAGAAATCTTTAAACTTAACTTCACGCTTTATCCCTAGTAGGGTTGTAAGAGAGAACGGAGCGCTAAAAGCTACGTCCCATTATACCTCTTTCGCCTCGTCCACTGTTAACCTCTTCGTACATGTCCTCTGGGGAGCCCTCATGATTTTTACGTGACCTTCCCCCGTATCTTTAATACTGTGTTTTCCAAGGTCAACCGAAGTCTCCCCCTACCTCTCCTGCCACTCGCTTTTCCATCATAAATCTTTTTTGCCATTCTTTCATCACTCATCCGTTCGACGTGCCCGTGAAAACACGGTATACTTTTTGCTAAAACTTCGTTTTTTCTTTACATGTTTCATTTATCCACATCAAATGGATAGATTTCAATGAAACCTTACAGTGATATATCATAATAACAAAGGTTACAGTTTATGTAAAGATTTTGTACAATTTGGCTATAAGTGCTGCTAGTTACTTATAAATAGGTCTACCTACAGAACGCCATATATCGTCACTAATTTCAAACAAACATATAAATTGCTTACCAATGATATATTCCAATATGAGATTCCATCCAATAATGAATGCAATGAACTCTCCGACGCACACATAACTATAAACGTATGCGGAACCAGCTTTAGGTACTCTAGCACCGAATTCTGCGTAACAGAGACCTAGGAAATATAAAAGAAATAAAAATAAATATAATTTTTTTTAAGCTTCACGCTGTATCACGCTGTATCCCGAATATAGCAGGATAGGATCGACAGAGCAAAAGTAGCGTTCAATCACTCCGTTCCATAGATACCGTGTAATCTTCAGGATTTTTTCGCGTATCGACTTGCGAAACTCAGCGCCGCGGAAATTTAAAAAAATCATTCCCAGAGTGGGAACCAAACCCGCAACCTTCGCTGTGCCACAACGGCGCGTAATATTAATTGATATCTAATTGACTGTTGCAATTAAAACACAATAACCGTAAATATTTGAAAGATGATAAAATGAATTACATATATATATCAGTCACAGTGAGTCTCTTGTCAGTTTAAAGCTATGAACAGATATGACGAATATGTTAGAAAATAAAGTAAGAATAAGCTCTTTATTGAACATACTTAATATATAATAATTATTATTATTTTACAATATGGTCGACTTGTTCTAGATGTAGACTTAAACAACTTTAAAGCGAGCGAAGCTGAATATATACAGCCGCCGGTACTCTATAAATATCAATTAACTTTTGTATTAAACAAGATAGATTTAATGAATAATTATCAATATTATTTTGTGGGGAAGTGGCTGACCATTAAATACCGGTAAAAGTAATGGGACCAAAAACAAATAAGAATATGAAAAAGATAACAAATGTTACACTTCATTGCCTTTCCGTAACTTTCACTATTTAACGTTTAAATTAAATAATAGATGTATTTTTTTGAAAACTTATTGAGCAAAAAACAAATGTTAAATAGACCAAATTAAATATGAATTGTTAGTCAAGTAAAAGAAAATTTATTTCTTTAGTTTCACGCTTATGTTAAGACACTGCGTGCATCTAGTCTTGCCAAATTATCGATAGTTTCGCGATCGATAGTTTTAATCTAAAAAAGCCTATACGATCGATACAACAATCGATAGTATCGATCTTATCGATACTATCGATTCTATCGATAGTTTAGAAGAATACAATACAATCGACTAAGTGCAATACTATCGATACTATCTGTAGTATCGTATCTCCTAATCGGAAATTAATCAATC
>JAATLQ010038614.1:41979-54640 GCA_013421005.1 Heliconius erato x Heliconius himera
AAAAAGAACCCTACGATAATATTAATTGGGTACACGGAGATGTTAACTTTTAATTAAAATAATAATATAAAATAAAATAACATGTTTTCGTATTTTACATACGCATTGTCAATGTGATCGGAGCAATTATATTAAACGGTACTACAGTATTATTGCAATCAAGACGTTTAATGATGCAGACCTAGATACCAGTTTGCACACAAGCGTTTTCTAAGATCTTACGCTTAAGAAAAATGTTCTCGCAAGCATTTACTTGTCTTACAATAGCTGTTATATGCGGGCATAGCAAGAGTGAAGCTATAGATATTTTGGATTCAGTGGACTTGGAATTTCCAGGGAGTGGCAGATGGAGCTTTACCAGACTCGCCAATAAATATGGGTATGAGGCTGAAGAGCATGAAGTTATTACAGAAGATGGTTACATATTATCCCTTTTCCATATAAAAGGTAGAAGTCCTCCGGTTCTTCTAGTGCATGGAATCTTAGACTCATCTGACACCTGGCTACTACGAGGTGAAAATTCTCTAGGAATTACTTTAGCGAATAGTGGATACGACGTTTGGTTTGGAAACACAAGAGGCAATATATACTCGCGTCGTCATGTCACCTTAAATCCTGATGTGGATACAAAGTTTTGGGATTTCAGTTTCAATGAAATAGGATATTATGACTATCCCGCCATTTTAGATAAAATATTAAACCAAACAAGTGCTACAAGTATAACCGCCATCGCCCACTCTCAAGGTACCACAGCATTCTATGTCCTGGGATCAAGCAGATCGGAATATAATTCTAAAATAAATATATTGATATCTCTGGCCCCTGTGTGCTACATCCACTACGCTCCTACCCCTTTCTCAACATTCATAAAGATAAGACATGCTTTAAAAGAATTCTTTCTTGCATTTAATATCCACGAAGTTTTAGGAGATAAGTCTCAAATTACAAAAATATTACGTTTTATATGTACACAACCAATTATAGGATACAAAGTATGCGCAATAGGTTTGATTAGCGTATTCTCGGGATTTGATTTGGAAGAATTAGAACCATCGTTTTACAGGAAAGTTACTAAATATATACCAAGTGGAACTTCAGCACAGTCTTTGCTCCATTACCTTCAGGTAGGACACACAAAAATTTTCGCACCTTACGATTATGGTGACAGAAATCAATTCATCTATAACTCTTCAGTTTCACCCCCATATGACTTAAGCAAAGTAACTTTTCCAAATGCTTTGCTGGCCGCCCGCAATGATCATATATCTACTCTCGCAGACGTGGCTCTCTTAAAGGAACAGCTGCCAAACGTTGTATACTACCTTGTGAATCCTCGTCAACAGTTCAATCATGTTGACGATATTTGGGGCAGAAGAATGCACCTTTATTTATTTCCGTACATTTTCAGGTTGTTACGAACATACAATGGTTTTTAATTTACGTATTTTTCACATTAAAATCAGATAAAATTATGTTTTTGTAAACATGAAATAAAATATTCATATAAATGTACAATGTTTTTGTATAAGTAACAGGTGCAAATGATTGAAGAAAACGAAACGCCTACATAGAGTTCAAGTATTCAAAAGTTGATAAATTATAAATTAGTTCGTTATCAAAACTATTGAGGAATTCAGTTAGTTGGATAGATAATCTAATAATAGTCACACAACTGGTTTCTTTAAAACTAGTTTCCCATAATACCTATGATAATCAATTATAGAATAGAATAGACTTTATTGCACACATAAAATAAAGAAATATGTAAAATGAAAAACAAATAAAAAAAGGAAAACATGTATACAAAGGCGGTCTTATTGCTTCAAGCAATCTCTACCAGACAATGTTTGAAACATTACGAATTAGTTGTAATGAGGAAAAGGGGTACAACGTCTCAGTGCAAATTTTATTTAAAGAAATTTAAAATATAATAAAACAAATCAATACGAATAGACTTACAATTATATATAAATACAGTCAATTATATGTAAATACGTAAATAAAAATCATTTTTATATACTATATTTCCCTTTATTCTTGTATAATAATTATATAATTTTATTTTATTACATAGCAATTATCATACAATTTATGTATGATACATGATATTAATTGGTAATATTCATTTGATTCAGATTAGTTTTTTTGTTCAATTACATATTTACTATGGTTTTTTATTCAAATCGACTGAATTCTAAAAACATTAAAGGAATCCGAAATCATTACCCTCAAAAATGTTCATTTAAAATCAATTAAACTATTTGTGCACCTAATAGTAGCTCAGATATCTCAGTCACTATGAGACTGTTCGAAGTATTCGTAATATTCGTAATTATAATACAGAAAAAAATCTACGCGGAGAAAACGAAGCTCCTAGATCGTCCAGTACTGAACTTTACAGAGATAGCGGCAAAATACAACTATAAAACTGAAGAATATGAAGTAGTTACTGAAGATGGCTACATCCTTAGACTCTTCCGTATACCTGGACGACTTGAAATTCCCATTTTAATTATGCATGGTCTAACTGATACAAGTGACACGTGGTTGTTAAGAGGACAATCTTCACTTGGCATTACCTTAGCCAAATTTCAATATGACTTGTGGTTCGGAAACGTTCGTGGTAATAAATATTCTAGACGTCACGTTACCCTTGATCCTGATAAAAATTCTACTTTCTGGGACTTCAGCTTTCATGAGCATGGCTATTATGATTTGAGCGTCATGATTGATACAGTTCTATCAAAAACTGGTGCACCAAAAGTGAATGCAATAGGTTATTCTCAAGGCAACGCTATATTTTACGTTTTAGGGTCATCAAGGCCGGAATATAATGAAAAAGTAAACTTAATGATAGCGCTGGCGCCTATTTGTTACTTAACTCACATACCACCACCCTTATCTCTTTTAATAAAGGTAGCCCCAGAAGTTAATGCCGTTGTAGAGGCTTTCGGCATAAATGAGGTTTTTGGCGACGTTTCCATATCAGGCAAACTAGAGGACATACTATGTAACAATATTATAACTGGATATCCAATTTGCTGGCTTGGGACGATTATGCCCACGACAGGGTTTGATTTAGCACAGTATGGCCTCAAATTTTACAGTTTAGTTACTAAATATTTTCCATCGAGCTCTACGAGAAAGAACTTCTATCATTACGCTCAAGTGTCACGTCGGCGAAGTTTTTCTAGATATGATTATGGTCCAGAAAAAAATATGAAGGTTTATAATTCCATTATGCCCCCAGATTATAATATGAAGAAAGTTACTATGCCTGTAATTTTAATAGCTGGGAAAAACGATAAGATAGCTGTTTTGTCTGACGTAGCTACTCTGCGGAAGGAATTACCTAATGTAAAAAATTATATCCTAATAAAAAGAGATGAAATGAATCATATAGACTTCGTATGGGGTAGAGACATGAAGGATTATTTGTTTCCTCATATATTTGAAGCATTAGGAGCAAACTAATAGTTTCTTTAATTAGCCAATGTAAGATTACAAGAAGTTAAGCTGTACCATAACTATATCAATAAACAGTATATGTATTACAATATATTATTTAAGATCTTTTCCAATAAAATGTAAATATATAAACAACAATTAAGTTTAAGTATATAAGGCCATGGCGCAGGGGCACAAAGTGTGACTATAAACGCAACGAACAGGTTGTGATTCCCTCGACTCGAGGGAACAAAATCTATATATATAAAAGGACTTGTGCTGACTGACTGAGGTAAGACGCACGCAGAGCCGTAACCGCTGATGGTAGAAATATGAAATTTGGGCAGATGTTTATTTTCATATTCTGGACATCCACTAAGAAGGGAATTTGAAAAATTTTAACCCTAAAGGGATGAAATAGGGGTTGAAAGTTTGTATGGATTTTTTTTTTAATCTGTACCGATTTTTATAAAATTTGAAATTCAGACTCTTAAAAATATTTTATTGAACACGTGTTTCGTGGTTTTTTTAGAATTCTCTCCTGATAAGCGGGCGAAGCCGCGCGCGCCCTCTAGTATTTAATATTTTCTTCACTCTGGTGTCGAGACACAGCGCGGCGTTGAGTTCCGCCACTTAACACGCAATGCCTCTAGAATTCGGCAAAAAATAAGGAACGGAGTGTCTTAACAATAGGTGACGCTAAAAAAATAAAAAAAAGTATAAGTCTGCGCAAAAACTGACAATTTATTGAGTTTCTACTGACTTTACATTGAGTTATCATAATGTATTATATAAAAATCATGGTGTTTATAAATTTAATTTACACTTGCAAAAATCTACGTGTGTGTGAGAAAGTCAACAAAAGCAAATGCGAAAGAATACAATTTAAATTTATTTTTTAAAAATAAGCTTTCTAGACGGTTTTATTTTTCATGGTCTATTGTATTTACAAATTCAAACCTTTGATTAGATACCCATGTTAAGTAATTCAAGCAAGGTTTTCTCTTGGTACGTTTTGTTGCTGCGACCGTTTTGTGCTATTGGTTGTCAATTTTATTGACATCATAACAGAAATTTGAAATTTGAAATCCAAATTTCAGCTCAATTGGAATAATGGAAAGTGGATCAAATTGAGCGTGCAAAATTTCACATACAGTAAAACAGCAAGTCAGATAGAAGCTTATAATAAAGAAAAAAATACCTATAATATTAATCTATACTTATAATAAAATCGTAACGGATCGGTATCTCTACGAGGAAGATATATGAGAAAATATGTAATTGGTAGCATTTAAGAACCATAAGAAACCAACCACCATAGAAAGATTTTTTGAAATTTTGTCTGTTTGTCTGTTCGTTTGTACACGCTCAGAAATAGGTTAACCGATCAAATTGCAGTTTTGTTAAAATAGTATAACGTTTATTATTTATGAACCAAAATGAAATAAAACAAACACTAAATGTTAGAGGAAGTTTGCCAAAATACAATAGTGAAAACTGTAATTAAATGAGTTAAGTCGCTTCTGAAATTAACGTGAATAAACGCACAGACAAAACTACAAGCAGACAAAAAAATAAAAAACATTGTTTTGGGTTCTATTACAATATTAAATACCTCCAGAAACATTTTTTCTTAAATATCTTCCATATACATTGAACGATAATTTACGATTATATTATAAGGAGATAATTAGAATAGATATAGATGTTGTTCAAGCGCGCGAAGCCCTAGTATAAAATAAAACAATCCAATAACTTTATTAAAGCTAATATTGGTATTGTACGACATATTGTCGAACACATTATTTGGAACGAAGGCCAAGTACCAGTTGAAGTAAATATTTCTTTTTAGAAATATTTACTTCAACTGGCGCAAACAAAAATTTAACCCAGACCTAATAAGGAAATGCTTGCTACGCCCTTTTGTGCTGCAATGATAAAAAATATTAATGGTATGAGGGTATCAATTTGTCCGCCTCCCCGCTTGCCTATGAACATAAAACTTATACAGCATACATAATGAGTATATTAAATGGTTCCGATAAATTAATTACAATACTAAATTTGTTTATTTAAAATGTGGATGTCTAATAATATTTTTTTCACATTCTTCTTTTTTTTGGTATTTTTTAATATTGCGTGGCTTAAATTTATCCTTCCCAGTTATTACTGTTTCGACCTTTGAGCATTAACTACCGGTGTTAGCAAGAATAACCAAATTTAAAGTTTTTTTTTTAACAAACGAGTTCACGTTAGGCGATATATAATCTAAACAGGTTTCAGCTTAACAAAACACATTAAAGAAACCCAAATACAAGTGAATTTAAAATCGATTGATACATTTCCATGTCAAAACAGTATAACGCCGTCATTATGAGAGTGTCACGTTTCTTTCTGATTTATCTAATTATTATTCAAACTAAAATATTTGCTAAAAATCCGGCGCCCAATTTTATTGAACTGGCCGCAAAATATGGCTATAAAGCTGACCAACATGATGCTGTGACTGAAGACGGGTATATCTTAGGAATGTTTCACATTCCCGGGACTCGAGGACTTCCAGTATTAATTATTCACGCAGTGACAGATACTAGCGACTCCTGGTTGCTGAGAGGAGACAGGTCATTCGGCATCACGGCAGCCAAGAAAGGATATGACGTTTGGTATGGTAACGTCCGCGGAAATAGATATTCTAGACGTCACGTAACACTTAATCCAGACAAAGATGCTGCGTTTTGGGATTTTAGCTTCCACGAACACGGATATTTTGACCTCGCGACGTTTATTGATACGGTTTTAAATCTAACTGGTGCTCCAAAGTTAAATGTAATCGGCCACTCGCAAGGTAACACTGTGTTTTACATATTGGGGGCCACGAGACCTGAATATAATGATAAAATAAATGTGGCTATGGCGCTAGCCCCTATTTGTTTTTTAAGCCATGTTACACCGCCTTTATCAATTGTGATAGATTTGGCGCCGATAATAAACGCAAAAGCGAAGGTAGTTGGTGAAAATGAGCTTTTTGGAGACGTAACGCCTACTGGAAAACTTTCTGACTTAGTATGCAGAGATATGCCTTTTAGATACATTATTTGTGCATTCGGCATACTATTTCCTATGTTCGGTTGGGACCCTGAGGAGTTTGGACCAGAATTCTTTGACGTTACTATGAAGCATTTCCCTTCAAGCACTTCAAGGAAAAATTTATATCACTTTTCCCAACTGTCACGTCGTCGAAGTTTTTCAAAATACGATTATGGGCCCGGTAAAAATATGGAGCTCTACGGTACTTTGATGCCACCAGATTATAACTTAACCAAAGTAACAATGCCATTGGTTTTAATAGTTGGGAAGAACGACAAGATATCTCTATTGGCAGATGTAGCCACTTTGAGAGTGTCTTTACCAAACGTTAAAAAATACATTCTTATTAAAAGAGAATCTATGAATCACTTAGACTATGTATGGGGCGAGCATATATCGGACTATTTGTTTCCACATGTATTTAGTGTATTGGAAGAATATGAATGATTGTATATGAATAATTTATTCTTTATAAAATAATTTAAGTAAAACTGAAATTGAAAACCAAATAACATGTATTTATTTTTTAAATAACATTATATGAAACTATAAATATATTTATTTAATATATCAAGGTTATTTTTTACTTTTTCTAACACAGAATGCTATTTTTTATTTCAAGCACTAATATAATTATGAATAAAATGAAAAAATATATATATCTGCACAATTGAATCTACTTGTATGTCCCTGACTAGTTATAAAGTATTTATTTCGTAAATTGTAAAATTCAAAATATTATTTTTTCAATGTATATAATGCATATTATTTAGCCGCGGCGCAGTGCACAAGTATGTCACTGTAAACACGACTGGTTGCGGGTTCGATCAACTGAAATATTTAATATTTTCATTCCTTCGCTCTGGTGTCGAGGCAAAGTGCAGCGTTGAGTTCCGCTACTCGACACGCAATGCCTCCAGAATTCGGCGGACAGTAGGAAACGAAGTGTCTTAACTCAAGGTTCCCTCTGCCTGCCCTGCTGTGTGCGGGATACAGCGTGAAGCTGATTTATTTATTTATTCAAATAGATTTTTGCAAGCACTTTTTTTACTTTCGAATAAACAATAATAAAGATACTACTTTGTAGTAATATCTGCGCTCCTTTTATGGGAGCAGCATATAGAGTAGAATATTTCAAACCCATACCTAAAGAAATTAATCAAGATATCTCAATAGTTTAGACGTAGATTTTCTTTTCATTTCACGATGTTTATCCATACTGTATTATAAGTGACGCAGTTACGAATAGATAGGCCAATATCGTAAGCACCTACTACTACAAAAATACTACTAAGCGTTGCCGATCTGCGGCTCGTCATTCTCAAAAACAAACTAGAACAAGAAAGGGATATTTCTCGTAATATTTTACGCAATTTAACATGGCTGGAATTACCTACGACTCGATTTCGTGAATGAGGCGTGTGCGGCGTTATCGCTTTGATAGGTTTGTGTCAGTGGGTGCCTTTCTTGACAAATGACGTTTCATTTCACACGATAATTTTATTAATTAATTGTTTGAAAAAATAACTTTTGTTTTAATTATATTAGGTTTTTATAGAGTAGTTAAAACTGTGGTTTCATTTAAAGTGATGATGACAAAAACACTCTGTATATAACAGTAGGAAATATTAATTATAGTAAAAAAATCTAGTTTTAGAGTCATTATTTAAATTTATAAAGTATTATAATACAATATCAAAATTATGAAGAGAACGCTGACCGAATGCCTGTAGTGTTTTTTTTAGCTTCACGCTGTATCACCGCACACAAGAGTATAAGCAAAGGAACCTAATGTCAAGATAACCCGTTCCTCATTTTCCGAATTCTTTGCCTCGACAACAGAGCAAAGAAATGAAAGTTTTAAATGATATTTCCTCGATTAGGAATGAAACCCACAACCTGTCGTGTTTACAGTCACACCGCACACGCTTGTGCGCCATACGCCCTCAAATATAATATTATATATTTTTTTACTTTAAAACTGAACACTACATACAGACCAGTCGTGTATTAAGACGAAATATAACTCACCAGCAGCTATCCAAACGGCGAAACGCAGCCAGGTCATGTAGTCCAGGTTGAGCATTAAATACACGTTGATGAGAATACTAAGACCCGGCAGCCACGGCACTAGCGGTACCTAACGTATGATAAAGCTTTAATAAATATTAGGAACTACTTACATTTTTTAGCTTCACGCTGTATCCCGCATATAGCAGGATAGCCATAATAAACCTAGTGTTAGCACCACGCAATTGCGTGTTGAGTAGCGTAACTCAACGCCGCGTGCAAATAAATGATTAATAGGTTAAATTTAAATAACTCCATAACAATTATAATATTGAATATTAATATCACGCAGCTTCCTGGCAATAACTAATGATACATCAAACTTAAGGTCACACATATGTTTTTTTTTTATATTTAACTAACCTTACTAACTGTGACCTTGAAACGTTAAGTTAAGTGATTTATTGTTTTCGACGCAAAAAGAACATTTTAAACTTATATGTAAAAAGTTATAAAAGAAAATGAAAACCTGTGTTTTGCTCGTGGCTTTACGCGTGAGCGCGTAAGCTACACGATTACTGCTATTTCAATAATTTTAAATAAATAATAATGATGACATCCCATGCTAAAATATCTTTAATATGCTCCAATTTATTTTAATACAACGGATGAAGAGGGGAACGGATATAATAAGCACTAGGTTCCATCTACCTACCCTGCTTACTATATGAGATAAATTTTGAAACTAAAAAAAGGGGTAATATATATTGAAAATACTTACAGAAAATGCCAATTTCTTTTCGGAAACAGGTTGACAGGATATAATATACAGCGTGGCGACAACCAGCACTGCGCTTATTGAAAGTAGGATGGTGGGTGACGTCTCGCCATTTAATATGTTTAAACCGTGAGTGTTTATACAGTGCATCATTATTAGACACCATATACCTGTGGAATGAGAAAATATATTTTGAAAAAATTGATAATATTAATCCTTCTAACATTATAAATGAGAATTTATGATCATGGATGCTTGTTCCACTTTCACGCAAAAACTACTGATGGACTTTAGATAAAACTTTACAATAATATAGCATATACATAAGAGCACAAGCAAGGGTAGTTACAGAGAATCTAGTCAATCACAACCTTTCCGTATTCAACTTTCCATCTGAATTCGAGCTGTTGCGTGTTGTATGGCGGAACTTAACGTTGTACTTTGTAACACAAGTTACTATCGAAACTTTCGTATATGTAACGCTGGTTACGATTACGGCACTTTCATAAGTTTCGATACAATTTATTACCACGATATTCGTACTTGTTTTGGGGTATTCCCCAGTTTCTATAGATAAGCTAAAAGCCAACGATTTGATATATATATACATTTATAACAAATATATAACGCTGTTGTAAATATATAAAATTAAAAAGCCGAAGGTCACATAGACATATTTTTGGCTATAATACAAAAATATTTTTAAGCGAGCGAAGCACCGTTTGGGACGCTAGTATAATATTAGGTTTATTATGAAATGAGGAATATAACGACAAAACTCAGAGCAATGTAAATCGTTGAGATTTTAGAAATTTTGTATGTTTTAATATAATTATTTTTAGACGGTAGCTGTGAAAAATATTAAAATAAAAAAAATAATAAAAATATTTTTTACAACAATATTTTTAAATAAAAATATTTTAAAGTTCATATTTTCGTTTATGATTTTTCATGATTGAGGCCAGCCAGGGGCACAAGTGTGTGTCTGAAAACGCAACTGGTTGTGGGGATCGAACCCCACTCGAGGAAATGAAATATTTATTTAAATGTATATTTTCATTTCTTCGCTCTGGTGTTGAGACAAAACGCTGCGTTGAGTTCCGCCACTCAACACGCAGTGCCTCCAGAATTTAGCGGAAAGTGAGTAACAAAATGTCTTAGCATTAGGTTCCCTCAGCCTACACTGTTGTGTGTGGGATAGCTGCAGCAGCGTAAAGCTGATTGATTTTTAATTTTTTCACAAGAGAGTCATTCATATTAAATTGATATTTATTTCTCCCGAATGACTAAACTATATACAACGCCACAACATAATATAGTCTTTAAATATTAAAAACAGTAAAACAATAACACAATCATTTAAAAAAAACATTAAGCATCGAACGCCATACCATACAAAGTGACAAGTGCAGCAACAAGAGCCGCACTGAGCCTAGTGGGTGTTGTGTGTTTGTCTTTGTTTATCAGTTGTTTTATCACACCTCGCACTGATAATGATAAGGGCTCGGGGGCGCGTTGAGCACTTTGAGATTGTTCGTATCTGTTTGAAAAAAATACAAAATGTTAATATAAATACATGTATAACAAATACACCCTACAAATATATAACAATAAAAAAAACCAAAATAAGATTTGGCGTTAAGACAGTCGTGACGCGTCACAGAAATGTGACAAGTTGGGGGTTCGATTTCCAGTCGTTTAAATGAAATATTTAATATTTTCGTTTATTCGCTACGAAAGTGTCTCAAATAAAACAAAGTTTCGTAATACCAGGTTCCCAGGTTCCTCCTGTCTACTTTGCTATTAGCAGAATACAGTGCGAAGCTTGAGCCTTAAAATATTTCAATTCAAGCTCAAGTTTTTCTTCTTTTTAAAAGAAGAGGGAAACTAGTGTTAAGACATAGCTTGTTGAGTGGCGGAATTCAACGCCACACATTATATATTTTTATTTCCTCACTCTCCTAAGAGATTTGGTGCAAAATTAATTCTTACAATAATTAAAAATGTTACAGTTGACTAAAAATAATAAGTATTTTTATCTAAAGGAAAGTAAACATATAAGGTGGAAGTGTCAGCGCTCCTTTTACGGGAACAGCATAAAGGGTAAAATATTTCAAAGCCACACCTAACAAAATTAATCAAGATAATTCAACAGTTCAGACATTTTTTTTTCATTTCACGATGTTTATCCATACTTTTCGTGTGACGCAGTTACACATAGATACCAATAATGTAAACACATATTTCTACAAAATTACTACTAAAGATTAAACAACTTTGAACTTTGCAGCCAATACCTACCACTTGATTTCGGAATGAGGCGTATGCGTCGGTGCCCCTTTGATAGGTACGATATTTTTATTATTTATTTTGTTTGAAAAAATCACTTTTTAATTTGGGAAAAAAAATGTATTAGGCTTTTATAGAATAGTTAAAACTGTGTTTTTTTTTTAAAGTGGTGCTAACAAAAACACTCTGTATAATATCATAATAATACAATTTTTAAATATAGTAGTACTAACCTAAGTAACAGAACACATGAAGCCACCATTGAATATGCTAACAGGGTTCCTATAGACATCATGTGGATCAACTGTTCCAACTCGAAGATCATTGCTAAGGTACCTAAAAAATAATTATTATATATAAAAATGTTGTAAATAAACTTCAATTTAGAACATTTATTTATTTACTCTTTACTGATTATATATTTCATATATTCAATATTCCATTTATTAATCTATCCATTTCTTTATTCATATAATTATTGGTTTTGCTAATCATTTTAAATTTATACATCTCCCATTCGTTAATTTCATTATAAAATTCATAAAAATCCATAAAGATTAGTCCTAACAATAATCTTTGTGTAGCAAAGGTTTATAGAAATCTCCTACAAAGCCTCTAAGCAGCATAAATAAATTGTGCATAATTCCGCCGTAGCTTGATGAGAACGTATGGCTTAGTGGTCAGGGCGCTCGGACGGTAAATAAGAGACGTGAATTCGAGTCCTGCTACCTTTCAAAAATGTTTTCTATTCTCGTTGTAAATTAATACTTTAAAACTATTTTAAAAATTTACAACCTACCAGTAAAAAGTCCTGCCATCACAGTGCCCACCAATGGTGTCTGATATTTCTCATGAACTTTGCCCATAAATTTGAACAGAAGACCATCTGACGCCATCGCGTATATAATACGGGGGAGAGGAAACACTGCGCCTAAAAGACTGGTGAAAAACAAGTTGATGGATAAATCTTATTGTAAATTGATTAACTTTTTACAGCTTCACTACACTAGATAGAGGGAACCTACATAACCTTTTTCGCCAGCCATTTTC
>JAATLQ010038614.1:54740-75661 GCA_013421005.1 Heliconius erato x Heliconius himera
ATATATATATATATATATATATATATATATATATATATATATATATATATATATATATATATATATATATATATATATATATATATATATATATATATATATATAGTATAAGTAAATTATGCTAGCACTATATTCCTGCAACGATTATACAAAATGCAATAAAAATATTACACAGCATACAAGCGCTCTGACCAACTAAGCCATACGTTTTCGTCATTGTAGTCGTAGTTGGTCAGAGCCGTTGAACGGTTTTCAAAAAGGCGCGGTTTCAAACTCTGCTACGTTCAAACATTTATACGTTTCCTTAATAAGTATTTTTCTTTACTAAGTGTGGAATAATACTTCAAAAATGTAAAAATACTACATATATTTACAGTACAGTCTACGATCCGTGGCCGCCCTGAAGTTAGGCTTTCTGAACTTTTGCTCATTGGACACTCGAGAAGAAAACAATCCAAATTTAAAAAAATTCTTAAATTAAATCTGCGCAGCCATCTACAGCAAGCTTCAGCGTGGCCACGACTCGTCGTCACTACTGTATAATTACCTGGAACATAAGGCGCATATAGCTCCAACACTGACCGCGTACTTAGCCCAAGTCCATCCTAGCCGGTCGTATACGTAGGGAAATGGCGCTTTTTCATCCTGAAAATTAATAAAAAAAGAATTATATTGATTATATGATATATGTTGTAAACTCAGTTCTTTATTATATATATATATATATATATATATATATATATATATATATATATATATATATATATGTGTGTGTATATGTGTGTGTGTGTGTCCATTTCTGTCCATAGGAACAGTTTATCAACATGTCTACTCTCGCCGGCGCCTCCTTATACTTTATACCAGTCAATGTATGTATGAATGAGTGACTGAATGTCACAATAACATTTTTTAAAGTCTTATTCCACATTTAGTATTGTACTTTATTGTAGAATGGCCAAGTAATTTGACGGCACGCAAAATTCGATTTCCCTCTTAAGGAACATCGTGATGTTGTTGATGTTATGTTAGGCGTAATATTTCATCACTTGGTAGCCACTACTCAATACATATATTAATTAGAGAATAAAAAGGAGTTACATTTCTTTTTTTTAGCTTCACGCTGTATCCTGTACATAATAGGGTAGGCAGAGAAAACCTGGGAACCTAGTGTTAAGGCAACCCATTCCTGAGTAGCGGAACTCAACGTTGTTTGTTTACGACTTTTGCTTGTATTTATATGTGTTATTACATTTTATTACTTACTTGCATGTAATATGGCAACATAAGAGTAAGAACAGACGAAACCCCACAATACGCCAAGAAAACCACTAAAAGTGAAGCTACCACTGCGAATGGGATGGTTTTTTGTGGACGACGTGCTTCTTCCCCCGCTGTCGCTACGCAGTCGAAGCCTTAAAAAAAATACAAGTTAAGTTAGATTACATTTATGCTATCATTATCTATACCTTAATTCGCAACCAGCTATTTTTCGCAGACTACTTGAACAAACAAAAATACTTTTTTCTTCTTTTTTTATGGAAAAGTACAAGGCAAAGGAGCGTTCGGGTCACCTAATGGTAAGTGACTACCGCTTGCCGTTGCTGGCGACGTGACTCGACCACACGCACTTTAGTCGCCTCTTGCGACACCACCAGTACCAGGATGATCTTATTCTAGGCCGGGATCACACGTTTGTAACATAATAAATTTAACTATGTATTTTTTACAATAATATATTTTTTTAAATGGTCTGGCAATAAAATTCAAGCATATACGAGTTAGATGGTTCCCCATTCGCGAATGAAGATGTCGTTATGTACCCTTGACTGACTATAGTTGCACAAGGTAAGGAAAATGGTAAAGCAATTTTCAGTACTTATTAATTATCGCCACCATAGCTACTACTGATTTGGCGGTTTTTAAATGTAAACTACATTAAAAAAAACGCGGTTACAGAACTACATTAAAAGGTTAATTATTTTTAAGTTTAAAAGTCAGTTGAAAAGAAAGCAGAGAAGAAAAGAGAAGCAGCATATAAATGAATTCCTGGGAATGTACTTAAAATGTGCAGAAATTGTAAAAACAGTGTTTTCACAGTAGGTTTACTGCATATACGAAAGATGCGAGAACTTCTATGTTACTTGTACTTCTTTGTTTAATACACATTTGTGTGCGTGTTTAATACACATTTTACATGCAATTTGGCCTGAATGGTCAAGAGAATAACACATCATAACGTTCTAAGTGTTCGAAGTAACAACTGCAGGAACAGTCTGATACATCGAAACTATTAAAGTGATTTAATATATCCTATAGTCTTCCACAATACATGGATTATGTAATACTAAAATATTTCTTCTATTCAATTCAGCAGTTTCTGAGCTTCAGCTTTATAACATAATTAATTGTTATAGATATACATATTGGACAAATATTTCATGGAAACGATAATTTTTTATATGATTATAATCTAAGAATTAAATCGGTTCATTAATTTAATTAGCTCGTTGTTATTTAATTAAATTGAATTAATCAAAAAAGCCCTTGCTCCGGTCAACGTACACAACGATAACCTTTAATATCATTAAAAATATTAAATTAAATTAATAGAAACTATTAGATAAAAAAATATTCTACAAACATTAGTTGTATATTTTAGTAAAATGAAGCTGTAACAGATTATTTAAAATGTTTATTTACGTTGAATAATGTACTCGTCGTGGCGCAGTGGCACAGACTGTGTGTGTAGGATTCGATTCTCATTCGAGAAATTAATTATTTTCAATTCATCGCTCTGTCTTCATCGCAGACAAATCGAGGTGTTAAGTTCCGCCACTCAATACGCAATGCCTCGAAAATGACTTAACACTACGTTCCCTCTAACTTCCCTACTATATGCGGGATACAGCGTGAAGCGAACAAGAAACTCACCTATAAAGCCATAGAAACAAACCGCCGCACCTTTAATAATACCCGCCAGACCGTAAGGTGCGAACCCACCACTCCCAAAATTTTTAGTATCAGTATGAGGAACTTCTGAGGCGGGTATACGCCAATTTTTTGTATCCGCTGAAATATAAAAAATGACTGTTAAATAAAATAGAAAAGATAATTTAACATACGAATATTTTTAATTAAAACAAATTTAATAAATAGAACAATTAATTTAGGCACATTTATATTATTGTAGTGTAAAAGTAATAACATGTTTCAACTTACATACCTAATATTTATAAAAAATCGGAAATAATATATTAAAAATAATAGTAAATAATAATAATATATAATAATAGTAATATTTTCGTTACCTTTGAAAGATCCAGATATAATAACAAATAAAACAACACATAGATTGACACCAGTGCAGAAGTTATTAAATTTTGTCGATTCCTTCACACCAAACGCTAATGCCACTGAAAAGGAGTAAAAAAATTTTATTATTAACAGGAAGGTTAATTATAAGACACACAATGACTCCAGAATTCGGCGGAAATTATGAAATGGAGGGTCTTAAACACTAGTTTCCCTCTGCCTACCCTGATACAGCGTGAAGTGTGATTTGTTTATTATAAGACATGCTGAAAGAATATGTTATTCAAAAAATATTTCGAATGTTATAAATCGAAAGCACAATAAACGCGACAATTGTGGGTCGATGAGAGATGGAATATTTGAAATTTTTATTTCCTCGCTTCCACTAGATTCGCAGGTTCCCTCTGGTGACCCTGTTACTTGCGGGATACAATGTGAAGCTAAAATATTAAAAAATATATATTACTCAAAACTTACCAGAAAATACCATAATAACGGTGAAAGCGAACAAATCCGGGTATTTCGCTAAATGTGGCGAATGCATCGGCATCCATTCCTGCAATTGCGTTGATATCGCCTTATCTAGTAGGGAATCTAAGTATTCACTTAGCGCTTTAACAACTGAGGCGGCACCTAAAGTGAATCACAGAAATTATTTATTTATTAATTTTTAAGGGAGAGTGCCAAAGAGTTATTTATAAAGTTTTCTAAAGATTATAATAAATCGTTAAACTGTAAACATCAAATGATCCGAAAATCAGAAAAGTGTCCATAGACTGTTTGTACATTAAAGAAATCTTAAAATTTCAATAGTAGTATTCTTCTGCTTCACGCTGTATCCCGCATTTAGCAGGGTATGCAGAGATTATCAAAACACTCCAGTCCTGACATTCAGCCCGCTTTCGAATTCTCACATTGTATGCTAACTGCTGAGTGGCAGAAAGGGGAAATTATTTATTCCCCCGAAAAGAAATAGAATCCGTAACCATGATGATAAATAATAGATATTTAATATTCCCTGTGCCACTGTACCGCGCGCATATAAATAAGTTAAGATTTTCTTTTACTTATACCTCTAAGTCTTATAAACCAGGAGTTTTTAGATAAAAATTGAATATTTGAATCTAAGTAAATCTTTCTTCTTTATACACTACGAAAACACCAATTTCGTAGTGTATAAAGAAGAAAGGTTAAGAAGAACTTTTTGCTAAACATTAATATTTGTTTTACATGTTTTATCCACATCAAATGAACAGATTTCAATGAAACTATAGCTTATACATCATAATAACACATGGCTACAATTTATATAAAATTTTTTTACAATTTGGCTATAATATGACAAACACATTAAGCGGGCGAAGCCGCGTTTGTGCGGCTAGTTACTTATAAGTAGGTCTACCTACAAAGCGCCATACATCGTCACTAATTTCAAACAAACATATAAATTACTTACCAATGATATATTCCAATATGAGATTCCATCCAATAATGAATGCAATGAACTCTCCGACGCACACATAACTATAAACGTATGCGGAACCAGCTTTAGGTACTCTGGCACCGAATTCTGCGTAACAGAGACCTAGGAAAAATAAAAGAAATAAAAATAAATGTGACATTTTTTTAAGCTTCACGCTGTATCAAGCTGTATCCCGAATGTAGCAGGATAGGATCGATAGAGCAAAAGTAGCGTTCAATCACACGGCGGCGCATAATATTAATTGATATCTAATTGACTGTTGCAATTAAAACACAATAACCATAAGTATTTGAAAGATGATAAAATTAATTATATAAATATCAATCACAGTGGGTCTCTTGTTAATTTAATGCTATGAACAGATATGATGAATATGTTAGAAAATAAAATAAGAATAAGCTCTTTATCGAACATACTTAATATATAATAATTATTATTTTACAATATGGCCGACTTATTCAAACAACTTTAAAGCGGGAGAAGCTGCATATATATAACCGCCGGTACTCTATAAATATCAATTAACTTTTGTATTAAACAAGATAGATTTAATGAATAATTATCAATATTATTTTGTAGGAAAGTGGCTGACCATTAAATACCGGTAAAAGTAATGGGATCAAAAACAAATAAGAATATGAAAAAGATAACAAATGTTACACTTCATCGCCTTTGCGTAACTTTCACTATTTAACTTTTGAATTCAATAATACAATAGATTTAACTTCAAACTTTTTAACTTATTTTGCAACTTATGTTAAATAGACCAAATTACATTTTAACCGTTAGTCAAGTATAAGATTTTTTTTTGTTTCATGTTGTATCCCGCGTATAGCAGGATAATCAGATAGAACCTACTATTAAGACACTTGGTACGTCCCACACACTACAAACTTTCTGACAAGGTGTCGTGAGTAACGAAACTAAACAGGACACTATCTTCTTACTACAACTTACCTTAAATAGACATCGAACCCACAACCATCGCATAAAAAAAACTCACTGTACAAAA
The DNA here is from genome assembly GCA_013421005.1 of Heliconius erato x Heliconius himera. NCBI lineage: Eukaryota > Metazoa > Arthropoda > Insecta > Lepidoptera > Nymphalidae > Heliconius > Heliconius erato x Heliconius himera. Next base: position 60,548 of record JAATLQ010038614.1, read on the forward strand.
ACAAAAAAAAAAACAACTTACCAGCAAAAACACTAGCAACAGCAGCTAAGAGAAACGACAATATAACCGCTGGGCCCGCATAGTTCTTGGCCACATCGCCAGCTAACACATACACACCGACACCCAGTGTACTACCCACGCCCAGGGCAGTTAGGTCTAGCGCTGAAAGTACTCGGGCTAAACGGGCTACACCTTCCTCGGCCGCTTTACGACGGGATAGGATATTGTACGCTAAACCCGCTGCTCGTACAGCCCCAGCTTTTATACCACCTGAGTGAAAAAAAAATTGTATAAGATAATAAAATAGATTTACGTATCATCTATATATAACATGGTAGGCACAAAGAAGCCAGTGTATATTCTCCAGTTTTTGATATAATTTGAGACATTATATGTTAATTAGTGGAACTCAATGCTGCACAAGAGCATGTGAATAAAAACATTCAATCTCCACCTAAGTGGAAATCATACCCACAACCATGTACAAAAAAAATACATAAATTTAGAAAAGAATGACTTTCCTTTTAATGTTCCCTCTGCCTACCATACTGTGTGCAGAAAACATCATGAATAATAGTGAATAATAAATAGTAAATAATAAATAAATAAAATGTATGATGAGAAACGCACACTTACAGGTGCGTTATTCTGTTGCAATATCTTGACTCAAAACAAGTCAACTTGAGACTAATAAACAATTTAATTAAAACAAATGTAATGATTATATAATATGTAACTTAAATGATTAAACATCCTTCAAAATTTCAGACGTCATTATAATTATCATGGATATTATATGTTATCACACCATACCACAAGGTCATTGTAAGATAGCACTATGGAAATTTGAATCAAGGTAACAATTTAGGAATAAAATGCTGAAACGTTTATTTAAGTATATTTTTAATTTTCACATATTTAATGAAATACTTTATAGTTGACAGCCATTAATAAATAATTGAATCTTTTTATAAAAAAATTAACCAGATGTACAAATATTAAATTTTTTTTTTTTTAAAGAGGCCCATTGTGGTAAACATTCTTCAAAATTTCCAATCTTATTATAAATTTTAAGGATATTATATGTTATCTCACCATACTACAAGGTCATTGTGAGATATCACAATGGAATTTTTAATCAAGGTAACAATTTATGAATACAAACCTCCTCCTCTTCATTATTAGTTTCAAAAACTAATAATGAAGAGGAGGTCTTGAGAAGAGCTAACATAGCATGGAAAAGATACTGGTCCTTAAAAGAAGTACTCAAGGGAGACTATAGCATAAAAATGAAAAGAACCATAAGCGAGACTTGTCTACTACCATGCCTGCTATATGGCTCCCAAACGTGGGTCTTCACAAATAAAATAAGAAATAAAATAACTACAACTCAAAGGGCTATGGAAAGGAGTATGTTGGGAGTCAAAAAAAGGGATAAAATAAGGCACAGAAAAATCAGGGACAGAACTAAGGTTACAGACGCTCTGGAGCATGCCCTAAAACTCAAATGGAAGTGGGCCGGGCATGTGGCTCGGCTCACGGACAATAGGTGGACCCTGAGAGCTACCGCCTGGAAGGGACCACCAGGGAAAAGAAGCATAGGGAGACCCTACAAAAGGTGGGCAGATGAGGCAGGTGGGCAGTGGATGAAAGCAGCGAGAGACAGAGAGCGATGGAAGGAGTTGGAGGAGGCCTTCACCCAAAGAGGGGCCCTAGATAACTAAGCTACTATAAAATATTTATGTATTATATTAATCATGTAGTTTTTAAGTAGATTTATAAAACAAGTAAACTGGTGATAGGGAATAAAGGATTTTTATTTTATTTTATTTTATTTACAAATATTAATTTTTTTTTTTTAAAGAGGCCCATTGTGGTAAACATTCTTCAAAATTTCCAATCTTATTATAAATATTAAGGATATTATATGTTATCTCACCATACTACAAGGTCATTGTGAGATATCACAATGGAATTTTTAATCAAGGTAACAATTTATGAATACAAGACTGAAATCATTATAAAATGTTGAATATATTTTTCATTTCCACATGTTTAATGGAATACTTATTGGTTGATGGACATTAACAAATCATTGAATGTAATGATAAACATTTTTAACCCAATGTAACAAATATTTATATAAATTATTATTTCTTAATATGTTCATTGTGGGAAATGAGGAATGGAGAGCCTTAACACTATGTTCCCTATGCCTACTGTACTATATGCGGGATATAATGTGAATGTGTAGGTGAATAAATTATTCCATACTATGCTCCATTGATTGCAAGAGGTGCAGATTCCATTTTCATGTTTAATTTTTTTACATGTTTACTAAAATACAACACCTAAGTAATCAAAAAAGAATTTAGCAAAAACCTTCTAAAATATTTAGTTTCCTCCTTCAGGGTGGCTTTAGAAAAATTATTTATATTTATTCAATAATTTCTTATTGTAGTAGTTACGTTATAAATTATTTAATATCAAATACTGATTATATTACATTTATTTTAAAATAAAAAAAAAACAACCAAAAATAAAGAAAAAAATAAAATATATCACAAACATTACCCAAAAACTTCAACAGTATCACCCACATGTTGTGTTCAAACACAACTATATCTTAATACATCACGTCAGGAATGAAATACAATTGGTATTATTGACCATTGGCAAACTACTTGTTACAAATAATTGTGGTTAGTGATAAATGGGGTTACAGCCATGTCAATTGAATGTCCAAATTGAGATGACTCTTATTTTTATTATATTGTTTTCAGCTTTCCTTTAATGTAACTTGCATGTAGGCAGAGGAAACTTAGTGTTAAGACAGTCTGTTCACCACACACTCCTGAATTTTCAAGACTGCATGGTGAGTGTAGTAATTCAATTACAAAAACATATATAATTTAGTACAGAAACTTTGACTGGGTTTATAAATACGGCATTTGTGAATATTTAAAAACGGCATTCGTAATTTCTATATAAAATAATTAATTGTGATTTTAAAAGGAATAATAAATAAAAATTATAAGCAATATGGTAAGAACAAGAATAATTAATAAAAAAAATGCCGGCGCAACTATTTATTCTCAAAACAAAAATTCTTACCTTCTGCATATGCTTCTTTTACTGTTATGCCAGAAGCCCCTCGCGCTCGATTTCTATCGCCACCAGAAAAACCATTTTCATCCGGAAAATTCATCTTTGCCACATTAAATAACCTAACTTTCTATCGTATTTATGTATAAAATGAATGAAGATCTATTTATCAAGAGATCCTCTGCCCTTTTTAGGCTTGCTTAGTATTAGTTTAGAGTAATTTAAGAAGATTTATCACATTTCAAGGATCAACATTGCATTATTGCAGTGTTGCTGAAAATTGAAACTTATGTATTGACAGTGACAGATGTCAGATATCGACTACTGAATTATAGTGATGCGCACTTATGTGGCGGTCAGTTTATTTTATTTGATAGACTTTGATAGTTTTTTTTTAATGTATTTTAACGTACATTATAAACTGTATTTTTTTACTGATTGTGATCGAGAACCGTGCTGAAGTAGCACGCTCGAAACACCACAATCAAAGTAATGAACCGACCTGGTAACGACGCCAAAGACGGCGTTGAGATTCGCCATGTAATACGCAATAACTCCACTAATATTATAAAGAGGAAAGATTTGTATTTTTGTATAATTTGTATACTGGACCGATTTCAAAAATTCTTTCAATATTGCAATAATGTAACCCAAAATGTGAAGAAATTGATCTTAAAAATTCTATCATCGCGTGCGCTGTGAAAACTATTAATGATAGAATAAAACAATGTTCTACATTATTATAGAACGCATTAACATCTATAAAAAAGTCCACGATACCATATGTCCAACTACTGTGATGACAATATAACAACTTTTTTAGTTTTATTAAGTTGATGAAAGTGCCGATAATAATCAAACCATATTATTCATACCTCTGCATTATTCCTTATTCCATCAAATGACATTGTATTAAATAAAATATAAATTATTAAAATCGGACGTTCCATTTAAAAGATACAACAAATTTAAAATTATCAATCTAAGGAAAATCATGTAATAATAAAAAATGCGGAGTGTGTGGCGTCGCGCCCCGTGGCGGCGTGACTCTGCGTGGGAGGAGGCGGGGGGTTTATTTGAATTGAATAGGCCACAAAAATACGGGACCGATTTGGAAAATTCAAACAAAAAAAATCAAAAAACCCTTATATCACGTTGTGGATATTATTGACAATAGAGCAAAGTGATGTACTATAATTTTATAGAAGACATCAATCATATCTGCAAAAAAGTTTAGGATACCATGTGTTACTATAAGAGTTATGCCACAATAACTAATTTTCAAAGGAAAATGTGCAAACTAACTAGAACAGAGCCGCCATACAGAGTGTATATATAAATAAATTCAAACATATAAATAAATTCTAATCTCTTATAATAAGTCAGTTATTTAATTATTACACCATTCATACATGAATAATGTTACAATAAAAAGTAAATAAAAACATTAAACCGATTTTACCGCTCCCGCACCGCGCTCTCATCTCCTTTAATCGGTTAAGTCGTTTCTGATATAAGCGTCGACAAATAGAAAAACCAACAAATAGACAAAATTTTTAAATATAATTGTTTATGGTTCTTTTACTTTGTTAAATGCCCCCAATAATATTTTTTGATAATTTTAATGAAAATCGAATGATTTTTATTAAAACTGGAACTGGTAATTCCCTGTACTAAAACAAAGAAATAATTCACTAATTTAAGAGGGCGAAGCCGCAAGCTGGTCGCTAGTATATATATATATATATATATGTGTGTGTGTGTGTGTGTATATATATATATATATATATATATAATTTAATTATTTAATTAATTTAAATTATTATGTAAATTTTTTATTTTATGCACCGCCCACTTTTTTAAACAACTTCAAGATCGAAAGGTTACCTGGAAGAGATCGCTTTAAGCGATAACGTCACTTTGTTGTACTTTTTTATCATTATTTTTAAGTTTGTAAGTTTTGTTTTTTATTAAAATGTGCAATAAAGTATGTTTATTATTATTATTATATACATGCATTCAGTTTGCTATCATATAAAATTTTGCTTGACTTTGTTATATTCAATCGGATTAGATTTTTTGTGAATTTATTTATGGTCAATTAATATTTTTTAAATGACACATTTGCTGCATAGAGCTCTTAATAATCCTTATACATATTGCGATAAATAGATTTCAACCCAAATTAGTTACAAAAAAAACTAAACGCTCATCATGTTTTTATACCTTTAACATATTACTTATCTGCTATCAATAATTCACTACTGTCATTATTAACAAAAATATGACGCTTTATATTTTTATTTTTATTGAATATTGATAAGAAGAATAGACATCCCTAGTTGTAGTAAGTGACGTAAATGTCAATACTCTTGCGTCACCTTTTATAGCTTCGTTCGCATTATCTGCGTTTCTAATTTAGTATATATTTTTTAAATGTTTTATCATAAATAAGATTTTTTATAGTAAAGTAAATCAAACATTTAATCTTAACTATTTTTGAAAAATATTAAATAATGTGCGACACCATAAAAGCGCAGTTATCAAGTTATGCTAATATTATGCAAGCATTTCAATGGTTACAGGAAAAATATATATTTATTATAATATAGGCTTTGCTGGCGTGTTCAAATTAATATAACCGAAAGATGTATATGACACATGATACGTTCTGATTTCTCTCTTTCTCCATATATCGAATATACTAAAAAAAATCTAATCTTAACAGAACATAGGTTCCTTAGATAAACGCGTTCAACCAAATAAATTCTTTAGCTTTATAATATTAACATAGAAGTATATATTGGCGTAACGTTATGTAAAATTCCGAGTGAAAGAGTTAACCTCAGGTTCTTCCTGGCTCGTAGGCGTGTTAAGAAATGTTTAAGTACCTATGGAAAATTTCCTTTATGTTATTTTATTCGTAAAACAGTTCAAATGGTATCGTAGGATACGTTTTACCATTTAAGCTTATGTTCAGATTACAGATACTTTTAATAATTATTTTAACAAGAACATAATAAAGGCCTGTATAATTTCTTTTAATTATTTTAATTATCATATTGTTATTATTTTAATTATATTTAATTACCCCTCCTTCGCTCTTGTTGCAAATTATATTAATTCAATGTAAAAATAATTATATATAATAACATGTTTTAATAAACGTTTAAAATTATATATGGTATATGTCTTCATTTACCTATACGTTGATTGTGAATTCAGTCTCACTAGATACAGAAAACTCTATGGCTTATATAAATAAAACTCTACTATTACTAAGTGAGGGACAGACCATACACAGTCAATCGAAACTTGAATTTTACTTGGCGAAAACGCTGAAAATTAAAAATGTAGGTTTTTTCAGGAGTGTAGGGGAATGATATACCAGGACTTTAGTTACAAACTAAAGGACATTGAGGTCTCCTTTAGCTTATAATAAGGGATAAAAGTATAAAAAATAGAGCCTTATTTAGCCGAAATAATACTCTATTTTTAGAGAATTATGGTATTATTTTTAAATAGTAACATCGAGTTGGAATCGAATCTAAAACCATCGCGTTTACAATGTGACGTTGTCCGATTGCGCCACATAAATACCTACCTATACCTATTATTGGTACTGAATTAATATTAGTTTTGTTTGTTCGCTTTACGCTGTATTCCGCACACAGCAGGGTAGGCAGAGGGAACCTAATTTTGCTAATTCACACGCTTGTGCCCCTTCGCCAGGACTGGCCTCAACTAATATTAGTTAAAGGATTTTATAACATTTAATTCTCTCTTCTAAGTACAACAGTTAGGCAGCAACATTGAAGATCATACATATATTAATATCCAATTACCTTTTTAAAAGATTTTTGATTGACTATCGCTATGTAGATTTACTTTGTCTTTGAGTAGAGTTTGTCTTTGATTCTGGTAGGCTCTACAAATTTATTTTGTGTTAAACATTTAATAAAAAAGGAAGTTATGTTAATTTCCGCAAATATTATTTTTGTTAATGGCTAAATAAATGTTTGAAAATTTAATAATGGATTATCTAGTCATTTTGTATTTTTTGTACAAGCATAGACATTAGCATTAGATTGGAAAATAAAAACATATAAAAATTTGAACGTAGCGGGATTCCAACCCGCGCATCTTGGAAACCGTCTTAGCGCTATGACCACTAGGCCACACGTTTTCATATTGATATTCGTTTTCTAAAATATTTTTCTATAGCCCTTCATAGCTATATATGTGATGATATTTAGACATCTCTTTTGCAAATATATACTCAAGTAAAGTTAATATTAACACATTAGTAATATTTCTCCAGTAGTTATTTTTATAGGCGGAGAAAAGAGATCAAAGTGTTGTTAATCTTTTTATGTAAAAGTCTTCTTAATTTTTGTTAGTAAAAATCTGCCGCTCTTTCTAAGCCCATAGTAGTAGACTGTTTAAATATCAAGTTTATGTAATCCATATGTAAAACATGTTCAATAATGTAATTATCACTTTAAAATATTTTTTTTGTATTACAAATTAATTTATTTCTTTAGGAAATAACAACAACGCAAAACTTATTACCGGACTCAGTGTGACCTTGACGACATTACACTGAACTAAGTCTTATTATTAAATAAAAATCGATTTAAAAATGTTTATCGTGGACAGTTGTTGTTTTTGTTTATCATAGCAGGGGAGGGAAAAGGGACCTGAGAACGTAGTATTAGGATATTCCGTTCCATTGAGTGGCATAACTCAACGCCGCGCTTTGCCTCGTTACCAGAGCGACGAAATGAAAATGTTAAACATCTCATTCCCCTGAGTGGTATCGAACCCGCAATGCACGCTGGTGCCCCAGCGCCACGATGGCCTCAAATGTACATCATTTAAATCATAATAACGGTTATTTAATCAAAACACGGTTACAAAGAACCTACTGTTAGGTTATAAATGAGTTACACATTCCTTTCCATACAAATATTTTAACGGTACTTCCTTTCTTTAACCGAGTCTTGGATACTTCCAGCGATTGAAACGATTCAATTACTCTTTAGAGTGTGCACCTGATAGGTATATACTTAGAATATATTTATTTTAAATATAAACAATTAAAATCAATTAAAACTTATATTTTAAAATAAAACACTTTTGTGATTATTTTTGTTTTAAAAATAATTTATATAATATTATAAATTACAATTATTTATAAAATATAAGTATAGTAATATCCCATAAATACAGTATATTTTTTTATTTTTCTAAACGAGCGAAAAGAAAAATATATGATTTAGCCTATACAATAAATAATATAGCTTAGGTATACGGTGACATTTATATAAACAATAAGTTTTTTTTTTATTTTCATGACTAAAAAAAGTTTTAGTCTTTAAGAAACATTCTACACTTTATAAAAAATAAATATTTAAAATTACATTAACGGCCATTGACATACATAAATCTTATATTTTAAATTTTATTGATAACATTTTTTTTTTGTCATGTCAAAGACCTTACCTGTTCGGCCAAAGATCTCGATTTTTTTAGCATAATACGCACATAATTTGACATTATATATTTATAAACACATTTGGCTATAAAATAAAAGGCTTTAAAGTTAAATAGGTATATTATAAACTAGATATTTGTAGATATTATCTTATTTTATAATAATGGTAAGGTTTACTTAACTTTATGAATGTCGATATAAATAATATCTTTTGATTGATTGATATTATTTTTTAACATTTCTAAAGTTTTATTCCACACTTAGGAAAGAAAAATACTTATTTAGAAAACGTATAAAAACTGGTCGGTTTCCAGGAGGCGCGGGTTTAGAGTCCCGCTACGTTCAAATGTTTATACGTTTTCTAAATAAGTATGATATGATAGGAAATTACTATTGCCATTATATTTACGTTATTGTAATTTTACTTTGAATATCCTTGCATGAAAGATTTTAAACTGACATAAGAGTACTACAGAAGTCAGAGGCATCAACTATACGTGTCCATGATTCCAAATACATGCGGTAAAAGGTACTTATCCATATTTCGACCCCAAACACTGTCGATGTGATTAAATTTCTCGTGGTCTACGATTATATATTCAACAACATTGGGCAATTTCTTACTTAACATATCCACGTCTTCTATGGTGGATAAGCCATCATTCCGTCCAGTAATTATAGCAACTTTCGTAGTCATTTTACTAATGTTGTATTCGGGAGGCTCTGTTGAATTGTAAATGTCCATATTTCGCCAGGTATAATCAAATTCTGAAAAAGATCGTCTCATTCCAACCTGTGAAATGTGAACGGCATTTTTTCTAGAGGTTCCCGTTGGATACTGTGCCATTATAGTTGGAAGGAAATCTGGTTCCATTTCTTCGGGATCGCTTCCAGCAATTGCAAATAGAATACCATGAGCACAAACATTATAATTGTCCTTATTACTACAAAATGTTCTGAAGCCACGACCGATAACTGTATCGTCACCGAGAAACTCCTCTCGGCCTAGTGCTGTAAATAATTGATCTATAAATGGCATTGAAGTCAGAAAATAATAAGATGCATCCTTTAAATTATTCAAATAACATACTGGCGATAATGCGATTAAAATTTTAATTTTATCATTGTACTCAGGTCTTACAGAACCAAGGACGAAGAAAATTGTAGTACCCTGAGAATGTCCGATTGCAGTTAAGGTTTTTTGTTTAGTTTGTTTTAGAACAAAATCTATCATTGCGGGTAGATCGTAATAGCCAAGTTCGTGGAAGCTGAAGTCCCAGAATTCTCTGTCATTATCAGGATCCAGGTAGACGTGGCGACGAGAATACCTGTTCCCACGATTGTTCCCCAGCCAAACATCATAACCTAATTTGGCCAGGTTAATAGCTAGAGATATATTTTCCCGCACTATATATGTCTCACATGAATCTATTACGCCGTGTGTCATCAACACCGGCCTTGCCTTATCACCAGGAATATTAAACACTTTCAGAATATATCCATCTTCTGTCACCACATCGTAATTTTTTACAGTAAAACCGAGTTGTAATATCCTTTGGGTGAATTGGGATACCTTTTTAGGTATGGTTTGTTCGTTAGAGGACACACTAACACTTAAAATAACCAATAGCACAATTATATGGATCGAGAACTCCATGTTTAGCGACCGGCGTCATTACGCACCTCTGAGCACTCTGCTTTGTACATAACTCGAATAGATACTGAGTTAATCTTCGATGTATACAAGCTTTTAACAAACCTTGAATCGTTCTCTGATGGCGTCTAGAATTTTTATTTATATTTTTTTATATATATCTATTTAAATATGTCTATTTATAAGATTAATAAACGAGATAAAATCATCATCGAAACTAACAAAAAAATTGCGGAAATTAAAAAAAAGGGAATACAGGATGTAAAGCACGCGTTTTACTGCCGTGTTTTAGTGTCGGTGTCTATTTAATTTGACATTATGCACGCTGATATCAAATATCATAATCATTTATAATTATTCTAAGTTTATGAATACCTACCTATACATAAATTTCTGTTAGTGACATATGTCTGCATAATTTATACATACATTGTTAGTAATTGTATATTTTTGCATTTTATTTTATGTTTTTAGAATTTAAACGCACAATTACTATCGTACTATTAAAATAGAGGCCAGTCGTGGCGCAGGGGCCCAAAGTGTGACTGTAAAACCGACCGGTTGTGGGTTCGATCCCCACTCGAGGAGGTGAAATATTTACTTAAATTAAAATTTACATTTCTTCGCTCTGGTGTCGAGGCACGCGGCGTTGAATTCTGCCACTCAACACAATGCCTCCAGAATTCGGCAGAAAATGGGGAACGGAGTGTATTAACACTAGGTTCCCTCTGCCTACCCTGCAGCGTGAAACCGAAAATAGAGGATTCTTTATTTAGTGTATTCTATGTAAAAATCATATTGAGAAAGTACTTTCTACGTACATTTTAATCATATGAAAGACCCATAGGAAAGTTGTTTATGCGGAATATTAACCCAGTACACTATATATAGCCTGACCAGTTTGTCTAGTGGTCAGTAATCAGTATCAATGAGTAAGGTAAAAAGGTGAATGTTACTATAATTCAACGACGGTCGTGGGTTCGATTAAGTGATGACAATAACCTAATTTCATTTTTAGTACGAATACTGTGGGTTGAGTTCATAATTCTTTTTTTATACAACTCCAAGATCCAAAGGTTGCCTGGAAGAGATCGCTTAAAGCGATAAGGTCGCCTTGTTGTACTTTTTTAATTATTATTTTTAAGTTTGTACGTTGTTTTTTTTTTAAATGTGCAAAAGTGCAAAAGTATATTTATTATTATAAATGATTTACATCATATAATAAGATGAACAATTTTTTGTAATGCTATTTATTAAAAATCACATTATAAAGTTTTTTTTGTAATATTGTAATTTATTTAATTACTACGTATCGTTCGGAAAGTAGGCCGCGGAATTCGTTCTCTACTCTCTCTCGCTTTATCGCTTAGCGGGGTAGCCAGAAGGAATGGAGCACCATACGCTACTGATACGTGACCTCCTTATGTCTTTTACGTGACCTTCCTCCAATATCATTGTATTATATACAATGGAATATAAATTTAAAATCATATTACTATTATATATACATTTTTTTCATATGATTAAATATTTAACATAAATTTTAAATGTTACTGTTATTGTATATGTTACTATTGTTGAAGCAATTGTAGTGGCGCAGGGGCACAAGCGGGCGACTGTAGATGCGACGGTTGTGAGTTCGATTCCCACTATGGGAATGAAATGTATAATATTTTCATTCACTTGCTCTAGAAATGTGGTAAATCACGGCGTTGAGTACCGCCACTCGACATGCAATGCGTAAGGAAGCTGCTGAAGCTTTAGCTGAAAGGGGAGAATGGAAATGTCTTAATAGCGTCTTAACACTAAGTTCCCAGGTTCCGTCTGCATACTCTGATATGAGCAGGATACAGCGTAAAGCTAAACAAATATAAAAATTGATAAACGTACCATGTAAAGTTACGAAAGCAATAACACACGGAAAATCTCAATCTTTCCCATTTTTGCAACATTTTTTGTTGTTACTTTACCCCTATTTGACATAGCGTTATGTATTATTACAGCATATAGACTAATAATAATAGAGGCCGGTCGTGGCGCAGCGGCACGAGGTGTGACTGCAAAACCGACTGGTTGTGGGGTCGATCCCCACTCGAGGAGATGAAATATTTACTTAAATTTATATTTCCATTTCTTCGCTCTGGTGTCGAGGTTAAGCGCGGCGTTGAGTTCTGCCACTCAACACGCAATGCCTCCAGAATTCGGCAGAAAGTGGGGAACGGAGTGTCTTAACACTAGGTTCCCTCTGCCTACCCTGCTGTGTGCGGGATACAGCGTGAAGCTGATTTATTTTTATTTATTTGATTTATAGACTAATTTCGATAAATGGACTATCCGACCAAAAAAGATTTATTAAAATCGAACCAGTGCTTCCTGAGCCAAGCAATCTCTTTTCCTTTATATTAGTAAAATAATAAATAAACTTATCTAGATAATAACGACGACATAGAGAAAAACAATAAGACGTGGAAGCCAGTTGTGGTGTAGGGGCATAAAGTGTGACTGTAAACGCTACTGGTAGTGGGTTCGATCCCACTCGAGGACATGAAATATTTATTTAATTTCATTTCTTCGCTCTGCTGAGCAGATAAAAAAAGTAATAAAACAACAATCCTCTCACCTATCGTCGAAAGTACTAACGTCCAAACCATTTTGGAACAATATTTAGTTTTTTTCACTGTTAAAGTTATGACTGCGTCTTGTAATACATTACGCACTAAGTATAAACAACAAAGCGATTATTTTTTAGGACGTTGCAAATTATTAATATAACATTAGGTACCTTATTTTGCTCGTTTATATTTATTTTTGTTTATATTTATTTTAACGTGCGAACGCAAGCACGACTGTTGTGGGTTCCCATGGAACCCACAACGACGGTTGTGGGTTCCATTCCGACTCGGAGGAAATAAATATTTCATATTTACTCACTCTGGTAACGAGGCGAAGCACGGCATTGAGTTCCGCAACTCAACACGAAATGTCTCCAGGAATTGGCGAAAAGCGGAACGGAAGTATCTTTATGGGAACGGAGTGTCTTACCACTCACTATATTCAATCTCATATCAATAAATGTACATATTTACAGAGTGCTATAGATGTAGGGAGAATTTAGTGACATAGCTCTGTGTTTTCCATTTTTAACGACAATAAAATTGTAACAAATGTATGAGCAATCAAAAAAATATTTGTATCAAAAGTATAAAAAATATTTAAATAAAAATTTTACAGGGCTCCTAAGGAAGATTAAATTGGTTGAAAATTTAAACTATTTTAAATCTTTATATATGCTAAACTTGTGTTTAAAAATGAATTATTATAAAAGAATCATTATAAATAAGGATCATTACCACCCCCGGCATTTAAAACCGGCGTTAAGTAGTGGCCTTATGCCACTGCGTTTCGCATCAGGTCATACCGGGCTCCGGAGCCCAAGCCACCTTACAAGCAGGCAACGCACCTGTAACTCCTCTGGTGTTGCGCGGGGTCGTGGGCGGCGGTGATCACTTACCATCAGGTGACCCGAACGCTCGTTTGCCTTATCTTTTCCATAAATAAAATAAAAAGATATTTTTTTTGTCGAAAATGTTCTTAGCCACGATTCAAGAAAATATCTTCAGCCTTTTGAAGATTAACAGTTCTTTTCTAGTTATTTAATTTTTAAAACATATCTGTGAGGGATTTTTTATTATCAATTTTGTTTATTAAGTATCATATGCTTTGTGACACTCGTAAGAACGAACTTATTGAATTATCAAGATCGGTCAACACGTTAGGAAACAAATATATAAAAAAATATATATATATATATACATACATAGACTCCAGACCGTTAAACACATTATCCTCTTTTGTATCACAATCGGGTTAGAAGGAAACGGAAGGAATCGGAATGAAACTATGGGTTTAAATAAAAACATTATTTTATTTTTTAATACTTATTTCATCATCGACAGCCGTCGTAACAGACAAAAAAGTTGTTTGCATATTAATTATATTGAAATTACTAATAACATAATCATCATTTAGTTAAAAAATATTGACGAGGCGATATTCATTACTCATAAATAAACAAAAAAGTTGTAACCTAGGTTCCTTGCCTTGGAAATATTTATAATATAAAATATTATTTACCATATATATATTATTAAAATTAAATTTATTTTTAAAAATAAATTTTTCATTGTTTTGTATTGTCACAAAATATTTTTAATTTTTTTTTATTCATTTTCCTAATAAATATTAGCATCTTTTTACACGTCTCCCTATTATTTATTTATTTAATATTTTTTACCTTCATGATGTATCCCGCATATTATGGCTGGGCAAGCAGAGCGAATTTAGTATTAAGAAACTCTCAACCCATGGGCGTAGGAATAGGGGCCAGGTGTCCGTGTGTCCATTTTTCCACATGTGTCCATAGTGGTGGAAGAAATTAAAATAATTTAAATATAAAAAATCCCATTTTCATAAATTATTTTCTTTTCAAAGCTATACTGAAAGAAAGGCGCCGTTGAATTCCATCGCACAACATACAATAGCTCGAACTTGGACAAAAAATGGCAAACAGTAGGGGGGGAGTGTCTCAACACTATGTTCTCCCCGTCTACCTTGTTATACGCGACGTTCCGCGCGCTTCGCTACCCTATTGTGCCACGATAGTCTCAAATATATAATTGACTAGTGGGCGCGCGCGGCTTCGCCCGCTTTTTTGGATACTTAGGGGTGAGTTCTAAAAAAACCTCGAAACACGTGTTCATTAAAATATTTTTAACAGTCTTAATTATTTTTTTTATAAAAATCGGTGGTGATTTAAAGATTTTTCCATACAAACTTTCAACCCCTTATTTGCACCCTT
>JAATLQ010038614.1:75761-110700 GCA_013421005.1 Heliconius erato x Heliconius himera
AACCATGAAACACGTGTTCAATGAAATGTTTTTAAGAGTCTGAATTTCAAATTTTATAAAAATCTATGCCGATTTAAAAAAAAATCCATACAAACTTGCAACCCCTATTTCATCCCTTTATGGTTAAAATTTTTCAAAATCCTTTCTTAGTGGATGTCCAGAATATGAAAATAAACATCTGCCCAAATTTCACGTTTCTACCATCAGCGGTTACGGCTCTGCGTGCGTCTTACCTCAGTCAGTCAGCACAAGTCCTTTTATATATATAGATAATGCAATATAGAACCAGTAATCGTATTCATTGCGTAAATATCGTTCTTTAGCCTGGATTGAACCCACGGCCTCTGACGGTGGTAACGGAGCAATGGGACACATAACTACTGAACCCACAGACCACAACATGGCAACAAGTACATATCATTATAGTATACTGTTGAAAATAAAACCACAGATATATTTTTCATTACTTTATTGAGATAATAAAGGTAATATCACTACAAAGCATTCAACTGCAAATCTAAAATTATAAAGAAATCTATTTTTTATTTGTATTTCTTAGTACGTTTTTTAAAGTTTACTTTACAATTATAGTTAAAATATTTCTTAAATGATAGGATTTAAGTAAGTTAGTAAAGGACCTTTAAAAAGTCATTTTATATTTTTTTTTATTTAAAATAACTTTTTAAATATCACAATGACGCAACGAGCGTGGATCCACACTGAACTATTTTTTTTTAATAGACTACGACCGGCGTTAGATTTTGCCATTTTTTAAAAAGTATGTTATGATTTTGTTGCGTCATCTTTATAAAGTAAGTAACTTCCTACATTAAACATGATTATTTAGTATAAAATATTTTTCTTAAACTATTATACTAAATATTTTTTTTAATAATTTTTAATTATAATTGTAATTACGAAATGAGCATAGCTTGAAGTAGCATAGTAGGGGACCTGAAACAAAAATTAACTGATTAATAGACACGTATATTACACAGTATATCTATCTATACATTTACATATATAATAATCTAGAAATTAATAAAGTATATTTAAACGTAAAGATTTTTTTTTTCTGAAGTGTGGAATAACACTTTAACAAATGCAAAACAAACATATTAATAAGTATCTGTGAAATTGAATGTTTATAATAAAGTTAAAATTGAGGTTGTATCGGCAGTTTCTGGCTGTACTTGCGTTGGTTATTGATTCGATTCCCTCTCAGGGGCATGAATTACTTTAATTACCTCGCTGTATTGGCAAAATAAAGCGCGGAACTCTCCCACTCAACACGTACTAATTCGAAAGCTTTGCGGAAAGTGGGCAACAGAATCTCTTAAATATACTAACGGGCTTGATTTAAACTTGGATTATTGAGATTCATTGAACACGTCAAAAATAAGCTATGATATAATGCTTACGTAATACTTGAACGGCCCCAAATGCCTAAATGAGGAACGGAGTCCCCTAACACTAGGTACCCAGATTCCCTCTGCCTACTCTGCTATATGCGGGAAAAACTCAGAAAAAATACCTTTTCCCTTCTTAGTCTTCCATTTGCGTTGGGGTCTAGACTTAGCTGCGCTGTTATTGAACACGCTGAACCATCTCTTGCTCCCTGGCTCTTTCACGGTGGGCAGGTCTAACCAGGTCTGATTAATGAGTTCTTCATATCTATATAAAAATATTTTTTACATATTTAATAAATCGATGTATCGGAGAACTAAGATCGTCTTGTCACAGTGGCAAAGATGACTGTAACAGTGTAAACGCGATGGTAGTAGGTTCAATCTGTTGTTGTTTGGTGGAATGAGTTCCGTCCCCTTTTTTTAGCTATCCCGCACATAGCAGAGTTAACCTAGATTTGCCGAATGAAGGCAATGCGTGTTGAGTGGCGGAATTTAATGCCGCGCTCTACCTCGTTACCAGAGCGAGAAAATGAAAATATTAAATATTTCACCCGAGTAGGAATCGAACCCATCCCCCCATCCCCAACCCGTCATGCACGCTTGTCTTATATCTTTTGAAAATGTATTTGAATAAGAAGGTACCATCTACACATCTACATCGTACCACGACATAAATGACTACCACATGTCACAAAATTATCACTTGTATTTTTAATACTGCATTTAAATATATTCCAAATGCTTTAATAATGATGAATATCGTTTATATTATATAATCGTTTTAAAATATTTTTTTTATTCTGTCGCTTAATATTTACATTAAGTGATTAAAGGTTATTTCCAAATGTTTAAAAATGTAAATAATGTGGTTTAGAACGCATTTTTTTGTAGATCTATTTTTTTTATTAATATAATTATTACGTGTGTATAAATATTGATAATATAAAATATATTATGTTTTAAGTGTCATCATGTATTATGTGTATAAGGCATTGGGCAAAAGTATGTAAAGGGGTCATTATTCAAAATGCCCGGCCATTATGAATAATGAAATAATGAGGATGGCAATTTTATAAATAACCAAATTGTCCAGGCGTTATACATGTTACTCATCGCCTATTTGGTAGGCTAATAAAAAAAAAGACAGATAAATAAATTATATTTTGCTTATTTAAAACTAGCGGCTCGCCCACGGCTTCGCCCGCTTAAAATACATGATTATTGATTTAATAAGCAGAATTGATTGACAACTATAATGACTTCTAATATGATTTTTTTACGACATTATCGTCAAAGAATTTTTGATTGGTTTAAATAAAAAAATACGACCATTGTTGATATTTGATATTTATAAAATATACATAAAGCAAATTATTTATTACACGTATATATTTTTCTAACTTTATATTCTTTTTAGCTATATAACATACTCTGTTAAATGTGCTGATGTCAGTGAATAATTTAATTTATTCATTCAGAAACAGCCTTAAATGTTAAATTATTGATTTGAAGGATTCATAATATTCTTTGTAAAATAACTGTAATAATTGCATATTAACTCCTGTACAGTTTTTAAATTAGTTACATATATTATATGAACGAACCAACCAAAAAATCTTTGTATTTACTTGATATTTCTTTCAAGATCGTTCTTTATCTCTGTGTTGAATTACGACTTCTTTCAAATGACGATAACTTTTTTTTAATGAACCGATTTTGATGAACTAAACTTTAGTAGTTAAGTTGAGTTAAAGCAAAGCAATTGGTGAATTTTCAAGTAAATCGGTTCAGTACTTTCAGAGAAAAATGCGGACAAAAATATGTCGACAGACAGACAGACAGACAAGAAATTCGAAAAAAATCTTTTTGCTTTCTATTATTATTTTTAAGTGTCCTTCTATCCATTTCAGTCAAAATATTTTTACTGTCTTATTATATATAGAGATAAAAATCATGAGCTGACCTATTGTGATATTGAATGAGTTTTTTTACAAAAAAAAATAAAAATAAAAACGTTATAGTACTTTATTACTTAACATTACTTCAATTGGTTTATACTAAGAATATGATTTTTTATTCTCTATCCTATATAATAATTTTGACTATTAAAATTTACCATTATATATAATATTGGAAACATTATGCATACATATTCCCGATTTAATTCAATATTTTGTTAAATGTGACCAGCTTATGAAATGAGCAATTGAATTCCGACTTTTAATTGGTCAACGCGTGTTATACGCTTGTCAAATTTACAATAGCAATAATAGTCAAATGCCGTTTTCTTATCATATTGTCCAATAACCATAGCAATATTCATAATGTCTAGATAATATAATAAATAATGAAGTAAAAATCATAATTAATCAGGTCGTCCGATATAGATAGGCCAGTTCATATAGTCACCGGGCATTGTAAATAATTATTTTCAACTCTTCATACATCTCCATCCATTAAAAGAAATAAGTGAGAAATCACTACGCCCTCCGGTGTCTCCGTCCTTCGTTTGTCTATTCAGATGCATTATAACGGCGCTTCGTTTATCAGACGGAGAAAATGTTCCATAATAAATATTTTTGCAGAATGATTTTTTAACAAGACAAAATGCGGCATAGCGAAAATTGAGCAGTGCGTGGACTGCGGAGTGTCTTAACTGTTCAGTCTACCCTACCCTGCTATATGCGTGATACTGCGTGAAGCACACAAGTGACAAAAATCTTTTTTATACGGAAATGATTTGCATTTCGTTGTGATTTTTTTATGCGAATACTTTATGAATAATTAATGATTCTTATGTACATAATATTATATTAGCAAAAATATATATTTTAAATGTATGCAGGAATCAATATCGATAATATATTTTAATTTACATAATTATATAATTAACATAAATAATGCGATTAAACTTCGGAACTCATCAAAATATTGATAGTTGTAATAAATTAAATTAATATGTTTTTTAACGGATATAATAAATATAAAATATTATTTTTGTACTTTGATCGCCGCTAGAATCTCGGTTCCTTACCGCAAAAGAAAATCAGAAGTCTTATACGATCACTTTATTGTCCCGCCCGTTCATTTTCAGTGTGTCAGTGTCTGTCAGTCAGTCTGTCTTTTAATTTAAGGCCCGCTCTGTCTTATGAAAGTGAAATTTCTATTAATTATAATCCCACAAACTTCGCACAAGTACTAGTACATACACAGTCGGATAGGTATTTCGATTTATGTTATTACGCACGATTTATGCACTTAGCAGGGTATGCAGAGGGAACCTGGGAACTTAATGTTAAGACAATCAGTTCCCATTAAGACACTTCCATTCCCAATTTTCCGCCGAATTCATTCTGTGTTGAGTGTGGGAACTCGACGCAGAATCAGGCAGAGGGAACCTAGTGTTAAGACACTCCGTTCGCCTCTTTCCGCCGAGTTCCGGAGGCATTGTGTGTGGAGTGGCGGAATTCAACGCCGCGCTCCAGCAACACCAGAGTGTAGAAATGAAAATATAAATTTTACTATACTGCGTAAGTAATAAATTAATAACACTGCTTCTGCTTATACTAACGTATAATAAATATACTTAAATAACATAGCTTAAAATTTAATAATCATGTATCTTGTCCCTCGGTAGAGACCTCTTCAAGGGATCGTCACTTCCCCCTAGGAAGTCTCTTTTGCTTTTTACTATTTATAAGTTCCTAACGCTGTATTAGTCTGCCTCATTTTTCCTTTTTGTAAAGGGGTACCACTCGGTAATGAAATTAGTCTGTTTTTTCTCTATCATATGACCAGTCAATCCAGTATCAATTATAACAACCTAATATTATAATAACGCCAACGATTTTTTTAATTGTAGTGTGTAGGTGTTTACAAACAAACTAGAGTATGACTGCGACTTATCATACATCGGTCAAACAAAGAAACATCGAGTGAAGGAACACATCTCTGATATCAAGAATCGAAATCATCTGTGTGTGAGCACAGTTGACTTCGATTCTTGATATGTGTACATAAAGTTTGATAAACCCCAAATCCTCGCTTAGGAAAATAGACATATTCCTAGAATGATCCACGAGGCTATTGAAATACATAAACATCCTAATTTCAATAGAGAGGACGGCTGGAAACTTCCTACCACCTGGGATCCACTTATAAAATCTTTGAAGTCTCAAACCCAACCATAGCAGAGGGCAAAATACAGTCAGTACATCTTGCAGGAATCCAGGGAATTTTCATATAAAATGGAAATAATTAATGCCCCGAGTGGGAATCGAACCCACAACTGTTGCATTTATAGTTAAACGATGTGCTGTTACGCACGACCACTTACCTGGAATCATCATCTTGTTGTAAGTATTTCATTAACTTATATAGAAGTTGGTTTCTTCGCCAGTATCCAGCTTCACCGTGCTGATCATCGACTGCGGCCTCTACTAGCTCATTTCCTTCCTAAAGTTATTATTTTTTTATTATTATTTTTATCATGTATTGTTAAATCAATGTAATGTACATTAATAGATGCTCACAATAATAGATTATCTTATATATCTTCCATGTACCTACAGACCGCCACCAGTAACAATTTTATTATATACATTTTATGTTAAGGTTTCAGAAGGCGAAATTAAATTAAATTTTTAATTGATTACATAAAAAGTTAATACCTTCTTCTGTATCATAGTAAACAGAAAAAAATGTATATTGTCTATGGAGATAAGGCAAAACCAAAAGAAAAAAATATAATTGGCTATAAATACTTTTATGGTTGTCTAGACAGCGAGGAACCGAAAATGAAAGGGAAACCGCGTAGCGTACAGAAGCCACAGGATTTACCCTATTGTTAATAAATAATTATATGACGAACAATGTCTTCTGTTAAAGACAGATCTTGAACGAAATTTGGATTTAGACAGAGTTGAAAATTTTGGTAACTTCAGATGTAAACTGAAAATATAATAAAGAATATTATTAAGCAGCGGCCCCCGCTCGGCTCCGCCCGCTTGAATTGTATGAATATTTATATAATATTATGTAAGTGTTGGTAAATTATTTTTGTATAATTACCTATATTACTAAACTACTACCAATAAATCATAATAATAATTTAAATGTTTTGGGATTTTGTTTATTTTTCGTAATTAATTAATTAATTTATTTTTGAGAAAAATGTTCAGTTATTTCCAATATGTTGTTTGTGTCGTTTGTGTTTCCAAAATGTTTTTACTGTGTAAAGTGTTAAACGGCGGTCTGCCTGCAGGAATTCTAGGATCAAAAGTATCGACACTTCAATTTTTTTTATGTATATAGATTGATTAAGTCAGTATAAGTTTATGTATATAGATTGATTAATTCAAATCAGGCATTTCCGCATTTTTTAGACAGTTTTCATCTTCATCCCATTTTTTAAATTTTTTTTTAATCGTGACAGAGGAGCACAAACGTACGAATGTAAATGTGACAAGTTGTGGGTTTTGTCTGTTTGTCTGTGCTTTCGTTAACGCTAATCTCATAAACGGCTTAAATGCGGTTTTCACTATTGGATTTTGGCAAGCTTCGCTTAATATTTAATGTTTGTTTTATTTCAATCGGTTCACAAATAAAAAAAATTATATGAATTTAAAATATGTTGTTCGACCAAATTGCTAATTGTTAAAAGACTGAAAGATATTGTTTTTAATGTTTTGTTGTTTGATACTATTTTGTAAAATTATTATAATTGATTGATTTAAAGATCTAAGATCAGGTTCGAAATTTACGCGAGCGTTTAAACTGCGCGCGTATATAATTACCTAAATTGCTGAAAACAAAATATTCCTACATTTACTTAAAAAAAAGATATGTTCATTTATATCGCAAAAAACGGGTATTTTGATATAAAAATGAAGACATTCGATTATAAAGGGAATCAAAATTCATAGGGTAGATACTTCTGTTTGAGGTAGAATTATAAAGTACTTGTCTAGGAAAAAATCTTAAAACTATACATTTGTGGTTAAATCTTAAAAAAATAGCCTTAAAAAGAGGGTAAAATTTGATATTAAAGCCGCTAGTTCAAGTGAGGTATCAGATGAAAGAGCTCTGGATAAGCTAAGCTTGAATTTCATAAAAAACTTGAGACCTCCAATTTTTGTACTGAACCCTCGGTGGATGAGGCCGACTCGCACTTGACCGACCGAATAGTTTAAGCGGGCAAAGCCGCGTGGGGACTTCTAGTATTTAATATTTACATTTCCTCGCTCTGCGACTCTACGACTTTAGTTCCGCCACTCAACATGCAATACGTTCAGAATTTGGTGGAAACAGAGGAACCGAAGGTTCCCAGATTTTTCTGTCTTCCCTACTTTGTCTGGAATACAGCGTGAAGCTTAACAAAAAAAATATATTGCCACTTACCGGAAAAAGCTCATCTCTCGGTATTTCATTGTACACTTCCGCAGATGAAAAGGTCATGATGAACAGCATGCAAATCAGATAGTGTAACATTTTGTCAGGTTGTTGCGTCCTAAAATAAAAATAAATTAACATTAAGAAATATGTGTAGATACAAATTTGTGAACAGTTGTACATACATGTTATTGCTATTATATGATTTATAGTTTTATCCATTTCTCAGACAAATATGTTTTAAGCGGCGGAACTCAACGCTGCGCTTGATTTCCACAAATGGAATCTATTCAGCATCCGTTGTGATTACAGTATCAAGACAATTGTGGGTTCGATTCCGATTCGTCGTGACGATTTCCAAATTCAAGTCAAATACAAAGTTTGTTCACCTTCATAAAACTACCAATACCTATATAAATCTATACATCTTGGATCAAGATCCGGATGTAGAAGGCAGTTTTACTTGAGACGGCGTGTATTTTGAAAAAGTTTCTCTCTCTGGCTGCCCCAGTGTTTTTTTATATTTTTAAATTTATTTTTTATAACAATTTATATTTAAAAATATAAAATTTATTTCTCTTATGTAACAAAAGTATATATTGTATACAAATATAAATATGTTGATTATATAGGTAAATAAGTGTGACAAAAACAAACAGATTTTAATCAGAATCTATTTTTATTGCGCCTACACGTTTATTATGAGCAACGAGTGGCAAATCGTTAGTGGAAGCCTATTGCGGTCACTCCCTTAGGAGAATATAACTACATAATAAATAAATAAATAAATCCCGCACACAGAAGCGTAGGCAGAGGGAACCTAGTGTTAAGACACTCCGTTTTCCACTTTCTGCCGAATTCTGGAGGCATTGCGTATTGAGTGGCAGAACTCAACGCCGCGCTTAATTTCGACACCCGAGCGAAGAAATGCAAATATAAATTTAAGTAAATATTTCATCTCCTCGAGTGGGGATCGAACCCACAACCAGTCGGTTTTGAATTACCTCGCGCGCTACGACTGGCCTTAACTACATATATGGACTAAAATCATTAATATAATATAATAATAACGGCTCAGCGTCTGAATATTAAAATAACGATTGTGGGTTCTATTCCCGACTTTTTATACACGGGGAAATTAATTAATTTCATTAGCTTCGTAACAAGACAAAGCTCGGCATTCAGTTCCGCCACCATCTTAAAGAATCGGTGGTGCGAGGAGAATGGAGTGGGTACTCTGCATTATTTTTAATATATTTAAAATGTTATTTTCCGCTACGTTGACATTTTTGATACGTATTTTAAACATTTAAATTATATTATTTATATTAGATAAAGTGCCCTAAATGAACAGAAAATGAAGATTTTTTTTTATATCCAAGAGGTCAAAGTTGCGAAGACAAGGACTATGATAAATGACTTGTTATTTGGATATTATTTCCAATTCCAATCCAATTATTATTATAACTTTCGTCCATATAAACAAACCAATAATCTCCCAAGTTATTATATTATCAGGATTAGGCGTCTTTCGTAATTGGTATCTTAATATTCGATATGTAATTAGTATGACAGTGTCGAAATATTATTCTTTATTTACTTTTAAAATTTTCGCTGTATTCCGATTTCCTCTCCTTCCGAGCAGAGATAAAGGGAATCTCATATTAAGATAACCCGTTCCCCTTTTATATTGAGTGACCGAACTTAACGTTGCGCTTTATCTTGTGACCAGAGCGAGGAAATGAAAATAACTCATTCCCTCAAATGAGAATCGAATCCACAATCGTCTTGTAAGATGTGAGCGATGTGCCGCTGCATCATGCGAGTTTTTACTCATTTATTTATTTGTTGTCAATACATGAAATGTTTTCCATTTTAATGCAGTTTCGCTTCTGAAATATATTTATTATGTGTATGTGACATGCAAAGAATAATCTAAAATTAATTTTAAGACACTCCTTTGTTTACCTTTCGCCTAATTTGTCGACGTTTAGTACTAAATTTTGCCTGACTGGAAATCGAACCTACAACCATGTACGTGTAAAATCCGGCAATCTCAATCCGGCACTCTCATTGCGCTATAATAACAGATACAATTACAATACACTTAAAGTGTATATGAATATATTTGTAACATCAAAGTCAAAGTCAAATTATTATATTCAAAATAAAAAGTTACATGCATCATTTGAACTTCAATAATTACCACCAGTTCATAAAAGCTAAGGCTAACTAAAATTTTAATTTAATTTAGCTGAAATTCAAGCTTACCTCACTCGAAGAAGCGGCTGTAATACCGTAATGTATAAGTAAATGTAATAGGATTTAACGGCAATTTTTTTTTCAGATTTTTTTGCGATATAAACGATCATATCTTTTTTCTGAGTGAATATCTGAGCATATGGTTTGAATTTCAACTAGATATCTCCAAGCATTCCTGAGATAAAGAAAGGATCTTAACAGACAGACAGACCGACGGACAACAAAGTGATCTATAAGAAAGGTTCCTTCCTTTTTTCCTTAAAGAGGTACAAAACCCATCATATTAAATCAAATCATTCTTTCACACTTCCCTCTGGCACCAAAGCAAAAAGCCCGGCGTTGAGTTCCGCCACTCAATGCCTCGAAAAATTCGGCGGAAAGTGAGGAACGGAGTGTCTTAACACTAGTTTCTCTCTGCCTATCCTTCTGCGATATAACGTGAAGCTAATTATATAATGTATAGATTTATAATTATTTGACTATCAAATAATTATAAATCTATACATTATATAATTAGCTTAATAATTATAAATCTAAGCAAATAATTATAAATCTATACATTATATAATTGTCACTAGACAATGATACCTTTGACACAGATTTATATTTCAATTACAATATTAACCTACACTGCGACTACGTACATCGAGTTCCTACAAACATTTACTTAATTTCACTGTAATATTCAGATAGCAGGGTAATATTAAATGAAACGTAAATTTTGCAATTTCAAAGGTCAAAAAGCATTCGTTTAGAGCTTGTGGCTATATTGGCACAGTGGCATAATATCTGACAGTTGTAGGTTCGATTCTTGTTTGTGGAAATGAATTATTTTCATAGAGCATAGAGGGGCATAAGCGTGTGACTGTAAACGCAACAGATTGTGCGTTTGATCCCCACTCGAAGGGATTAAATATTTAATATTTTAATTTCTTCACTCTGGTTCGAGGCAAATCGCGGCGTTAAGTTCAGCTACTCAGCAATGCCTCCAGAATAAAAAAAAAATAGTGATTTGTGAGGAACAGACTAGACAGTTTGTCCCCCACAAACGCTAGATTCCACATAAAAACAGCGTGAAAATATAATGCTACAAAAAATTATATAATTTTTTTATTAATTTTCTTATAAATATAATAAATAGGAATATTTTTTGATATAAAACATTTATTTTAAGCTACATTTTATTTTATCCCTCATAGCAGGGTTGGCGAAGAAAGCTTTATTTTAAGTCACTCCATTTCCACTTTCCGTTGATATATTGCGTGCGAAAATATCGATTACTTTGAGGGGGAATAGTGCCGACTACCGTCGCGCTTACAGCCGGATGCTGTGCCGCTGAGTCACTAGGGCCATAGCCATATTATAGAGATATTAAAATATTTTTTACTCTAAAAGCAACTACTGTTTTATATCAAAGTAAAAAATGAAATAATAACGACGGTAACTACAAAGGCTGTGAAATAATTTTCTCATTCAGGTTCAAAATGTCTTCATTTCCTAATTACTCCTTTAAAACAAAAAGATAGAAGCCTAAAGAAAAGTATTTTCAAACTCTCTGAACTTTCACAAAATTTTAAATAACTACTTTTTTTTAGCTAAACGCCGTATTCCGATTCTGGCGTATAGCCGGGTAGACTGGGAACGTAGTGTTGAGACACTCCAATCTAGATAATGAGGCCGAAGCGCAAGGCCACAAGCGTGTGATTGTAAACGCGACAGGGTTTGGGTTCGATTCCTACTCTAGTAAGTGAAATATTTAATAATTTCATTTACTAAATGAAATATTTAATAATTTCATTTACTAAATGAAATATTTAATAATTTCATTTACTCCCCCTGGGTCGAGACAAAGCGCGGTGTTGAGTTCCGCCACTCAAACACGCAATACAGCAATGCTTGCAGAATTCCGCGGAAGTGTCTTAATGGTTACAGAGTGTCTTAACACAAGGTTCCCAGGTTCCCTCCGACTACCCCGCTGTGTGCGGTATACAGCGTCAAGCTATAAAAAAATCGCTAAATAGCCTAAATCCTAAATCTTATTTCCGTTTGACCACGCGTGCGAATCCGCGGTTAAGCGCTAGTATTAAAATAATATTATGCAAGTGGTATATTATACATAATAATCCAAGTAGTGTATTTTTAGAGTGTCTTATATAACTATTATTATGATTAGAGTGATTAACCTTCGTCATCAGTTGTTTATGAACTTTTACTGCTAACTTTCTTTCTCAGGTATATTTTAAGACCTGTCTAATGTATCAAAGAGTTATTTAGAAGTTATTTTCTTTTCATTATACTAGTTTCAGTATATTCAAATAATTGAGGGCCCGTTGTGGCGCAGCGACACGAGGTGTGACTGTAAAACTGACTGGTTGTTGGTTCTATCCCCACTCGAGGAGATGAAATATTTACTTAAATTTATATTTCCATTTCTTCGCTCTGGTGACGAGGTTAAGCGCGGCGTTACGTTCTGCCACTCAACACGCAATGCCTCCAGTATTCGGCAGAAAGTGGGGAACGGAGTGTCTTAACACTAGGTTCCCTCTGCCTACCCTGCTGTGTGCGGGATACATTGTGTAGCTGATTTTATTTTTTACTATATATCTTACCATATCTAACCTTAATTTCGATTAACCAGAGAGAAATCTAACTTTCCTCTTTTTAGCAATTTTCTAAAGATAGCGCCCGCTTAAGCTCGTTGTTATATTATACCCAAATTATACAAAATAGTTACATATATTGTAGCCTACGTGTTATTATGATGTATAGTGTAAAGTTTTATCTAAGTCCATTCAGTAGTTTTTGCCTGATAGTTGAACAAACAACAAACCTCACAAACCCGCTGATAGTATCCCGCATATAGTAGGATAGGCAGAGGGAAGATTGTGTTAAGGTACTACGTTGAGCGTTCCCCACTTTCCGCCGATTTCCAGGCATTGTGTGCTGAGCTGTGCGTCAACGTTGCGCTTTTTGCCTTGGCACCAGAGCGAAGAAATGAAAATATTAATAAATAATAAGTCATTCCCCCAAGTGGACATGGAACCCACACTTGTGCCCCTGCGCTATGACGGCCTTTAGTATTCTTTACAATTCAATTGAACGTAGCTAATTTAAAAAAACCGGTTATGGGCGAGTTGGACTCGCCCACCGAGACTTCCGCACGAATCACTTCGTGCCAAATTTCACTCTATAGGTTAGTACCATAGTAGTAGTTATAGGTACCCTATAGGTTTAGATTAAGCGAAATTCATAAAAACTATAGTAAAATTGATGCATAAATGCTCGTATATTTGATTGCGTTGACCTAGAAGTTTATTTTTTTTTGTGATTTAAGGGACCATAGATCTTAATTTTATTTTATAAGATTCTGGCGTTGATTTCCAATAAAATATTAGGAAAGTGGTAATCGCAACGAGAGAAGTACATGTATTTATACCTATGATATAAATGTTTTTTTTTTACATAATGAACTTGTTTATGCACAAAAATAATATTGTTTCAAATATTCCACAGTGAGACATACAAATCTTATTTTAAGAATACTAAAAATATTACATAATATACTAATTCGTTCAAAAAATCATTAAATAATGGGATATAGATATATTATGTGTTTGCCAAAGTGTATACACATGTACTTATCCAAAAAACTAAATATTATTTATTAATATTTACATTTCTTCGGTTTGGCAACAAGGCAAAAGCCCGGCGTTGAGTTCCGCCACTCAACATGCAATGCCTTGAAAAATTCGGTGGAAAGTGGGGAACGGAGTCTTAGCACTATGTTTCCTCTGCCTACCCTGCTGTATGCGGGATACAGCGTGAAGGTGTAAATGTACAATATTATCGAAATTTTAAACGGTTTGATTCCCACTCGAGGCAATGAATAATTTCATTTCCTATATTCACTATATGCTAAATGTAACGCGAAGCTAGCAAAATATTTTCACTAATAGTCATGGTCAGGATTAACATGGAGAGATTCTAAAAATGGAAATCGAACCCACAATCATCATAAATATAACAAGGTACTTTCCATTTAATATTTATTTAATCAATTCCTTATATTTACGACTATAATATTTTCAGCTAACTACAACCCACCTGTTCAGCTCGTAGAGGCGCTACGTTGCTACGACGCTACGATGCCGACTACTGCCTCAGGGATGCACGCTTCCCCTATATATACGTCAATGTGTCCTTGAACTCTAAGGTCTACTCTACAAAATTATATTTTTCTAAGGTAATTGAAAATAAATGACTGACAAGATGGTCGTGGGTTCAAATATCAATACTGAGAAATTTTATCGTATCGTAGGTTTATCCTACATACAATGAAAGTGGTTTATATATCTTAGATATCATTCTAGTTCTACAATTCATAATAAATATGAAAAGTGAAAGATATTATTCTCTTATGATAAGTATAATTAATACTATAATATAGTTAAGTATCAATTATTGTAATATAGTTACCTAATATAAATGATAAGAACACAAAATAATAATAAGATAAAAAGATTATGGAGTACGGACCAAACTTCTGTAATGTCTTAGAATTAAGATAAAAATAGAAAACATAGTTTTTGTACATATTGCACATAGTATTTACAGCACACAGCAAACAGTAGGATAGAGAGGAGGTAGTAGGATTTTGAGGTGATTCTAACTCTTCAGTATTTTCCTACAAATAAAATATTTTTAGTTAGACCACTTTTATTTTAATAATGTTAGTTACGAGGGTGTCTTCCATTAGACAAAATGCTGCGCACAGTTCAGTAATTACCGAATTGAGGTAATATATAGATAGAAATGTAGGTACATAACAAAAGTAGAGACGTGTATGAGGTCAAAGTAATGAATTTCTATTCAATAAATATTAAATATTATAGACTTTTGCATTATTCTCTTAAATATATATAGGCTTATTTATAAGCCATAAAGAATAAAAAGTTGATATGCATAAGTACTTGTTTTACCTGAGTTGAAACATGAAAAAAATTTAAACATAATAATTGAGGCCGTCGGGGTGCAGCGGTGTGTAACTGTAAACGCAACAGTTGTGGTTTCGTTTCCCACTCGGGGGAATAAAATACTTAATTTTTTATTTCCTCGCTCTAGTAACGAGGGAAAGCGCGGCTTTGAGTTCTGCCACTCAACACGCAATGCCCAAACGCAAAGTGGGGAACGAAAGTGGCTTAATGGGAACAGAGTGTCTTAACATAGCCTAATTGGCAGAGGAATCTAGCTGCTATATGCGGGATACAGCGTGAAACTAAAAAAATCCCTAAAACAGCTTGGTTTGGTCATCATCATCACGGCGTTCCGAGCGTGCCAGTAGAGCACATATCACTTCGCCAATGTCACGTTGTATGGAGAAAACTAAAACAGCTTGAACTTATACTTAAAGCGTTACAGACGTCAGACATTGGCGTTGAAAATATTCCCAAATAAATGTATTAACACTACAATACAATAGTGTAAGCTGGACTTAGTTTCATACATATATGTACGAGTATATGACAATAGTAAAAACTTTTTATATTTTAACAAAGCTCAGTGTGGTTCTTTGAAATATTATTTTCTCATAAGTGAGCTTAACACCTTAAAGTAGGGTTTACAATGGTTACTATTTTTAAGTTCTAAGACCTTTTAAAGACCTGTACAATATCGTTTGTAGAATATTCTAAATTTAGTTTTATGCTTGCATTGTATGGCCGCTCGGGCGTAGAAACCTAGTGAATGCATTAATAGAGAAATTTAATAGTTTACAGGATATTTATTATAATCACATCTCGCACCACATAAAAGCCTGAAGGTCACAGTGTCTGACTGTAAACGTGACGGTTGTTGGTTCGATTCTGACTCTGAGGAATGGATTTATTTCATTTGCTCGCTCTAGCAAGAACTAAACATAAATAATCGATTATAATACATCTCGAATTTGGGCAAAAACGAAATTTGGCCATAGTGACTTATTGGGTAATGACAGTGAACTTGATGGTTGTAGGTTCGAAGTTCACTCGGAAGAATCATTTATTTCAAATGTATTATTTTAATTTCTATTACTAGATAAGAATAGTTCTATTACAAGAGATCTTATAGCCAAAATATAAAGAAATAGAGAAATAAGTATAGAAAGAAGAAATAGAGAAATAAGTATCAAGTAAAATTAACGTTATATGTATAACGTAAAAGATTCCGTGAAAAATATACTTAAATATATATTTTTATATGTATTTTTTTATATGTACTTATATTTTTAAGTTCTACCACAGTAACAATTTTTGTACAACAATATAAAAATGCCTTTAAAAAAAACTAAAATGTTAAAATACAGGTAAAATTACATTTAGCTGTAATTTACACTCAACAAACGATGTTTTTAAATTTTACAGAAAGTGAATATCAGAATGTCTTAGCACTAGGTTCCCTCTGCCTACCCTGCTATATGCAGGATACAGCGTGAAGCTATAAATAAACAAAAAATATATAATAATAATAATAGTTCTCTTCCATTATGTCTATAACGGAAATAGGAAGTTGAGCTTTTACTCGCGTTAATACTAAAGGTCAAAGTGTACCACGCTCAGATGCACAGAGCTCCGCATGTGGAATTCATTTCTAGATAAAAAACGAGTGGAAGTCATTTCTGCAATTGACTTTTATGATATAAATAGATTTATCTGCGTTTCTCACGTAGTCAAATGGAAATAATAAGGACTTTTGTGTGACACCTTCTACTCTGACTGCAATACAGCGTGCTACATAGAATAAACCTTAGCCTTCCTGGATAAATGGAATATTCAATACAAACATTTTTTTTTCATTTGTACCAGTACTTCCTAAGCTTAACGCGCTCAACCAAATAAAGTGTAAAATATTTAAAAATATATATTTAAAATAAGTAATTAAAAAAATTGAATTAGAACCTTAAACCACCGTGTTCAGATAATCCTAACTGCTCAATAACAGTATCAAAACTTAATCAATCTATCTTAACAAAAACAGCAAATCAATCAATGTCATCTACTTCTCACATAAATACCTATATTAAACAGTAGGTAGACTTGACTTTAAGCATAATTCAATATTAACTATTATATAGCTAATTAGAATGTTAAGGTCTTCGGTAAGTTCTAGTGTTTGAAATTATGCCAATACATACAAGTATATATATAAATATAATATGTTTGTAGATTGTTTGTATATAATACCCTATATACAAAAGGTTTTCTGCAGCTTCCCACGTGTTCGTGTAATCGTGAAACTAAATTAATTAATTGTTGAGTACCGTTATAGCGCAGGGGCACAAGCGATCGGATATTAGTAGTGACAGTTGTAAGTTCGAATCCCAACTGGGGGTGGAGTGGTAGGTGGATATTGCACATTTTCATTTCCTCATTTTGGTAACGAAGCAAAACGCAGTGTTGGGGGGACGGAAGTGACTTTATAGGAACGGAATGTTTTAACACTAGGTTCCCAAGTTCTCTCTGCCAATCCTGCTATGGACAGGATAGAGTGTAAGATTAAAAAATATTGTTTTACCAGCTAGCGAAGTAAGCGCCGTATCTAGAGATATGTCCAGGCCTTGTTTGGTATTGAGGTGATCTTTTTAAGTTATTTAGTTGTAAATGTTTTTTTTTTGTTGGTGTTGGTAAAAATTCTGGGGTTGACACCCGGTCCCTAGGCAGACGGAACCTAGTGTTAAGACGCTCTGTTCTCCCACTTTCCGCCGAATTCTGGAGACAGTGTCGTGTTGAGTGGCGGAACTCAATATCGCTGTTTGAGGCGTCTTTAAATATAATAATAAATTTTTATTACACCGTACAAAATGATTTAATTTATATCTTATTAATTAATATTTAAGGTATTAATGTATATAATGTATAGTGACTAAAGATTTTGTACGTAAAATACGTTCGAATTATGGACATATAGATATTTTTATATAATTACTAGAGATTCAAACGCGGCTTCGCTCGCTTAAACTTATTTTGATGTTATAGCTAAACTAGTAAGCGCGCGCGGCTTCGCCCGCTTATTTGCACCCTTAGGGGTAAATTCTAAAAAAACAACGAAACACGTGTCCAATAAAATATTTTTAACAGTCTGAATTTAATTTTTTTATAAAAATCGGTGGCGATTTAAAGATTTTTCCATACAAACTTTTAACCCCTTATTTGCACCTTGAACCTTAGGGGGAGAATTCTAAAAAACCATGAAACACCAAAGTGTCTACCAATGCGATGATTGTGGATTCGATTCGACTCGAGGAATAAATTACCTAATATTTTCATTTTCTCTGGTGACAAGGCAAAGCGCGGCGTTGAGTTCCGCCACTCAACAATTCGTAGCTTTTAGTTTTCTTATATTTTAAGTGATAAGAAGCCTTCTTTAGTATCCATTCCTCATCATTATCCAGTCCAGGTGCAGTGGTCTACATTGAATTTAAATATTATATGTACACAGTTGTATTTAATTATTACATGTATTATATATACACAGTTGTGTTTATTTGCAGTTTTAATTATTTTTCAAATTCAAAATAAGAAAACGTAAATTAGAAAAGCCTGACATTTACTTGATTATAACTTTGAAATAACCTTTTTAGGTTAAGGGTTTTTTTAAAATTTTCTGCCTTTAGTCAATGGCGTGGGCCCTAGACTGTTTACCCACCACGGCATAGCCTACACTTTAACGCAAAAAAAAAGAAAAAAAAATAATTATAATTAAATTTATAAGCTAAAAAATAATATTAAGGCCGGCGTGTGACTGTAACCGCGACAGGTTTGATTCTCACTCGAGGAAATGAAATATTTATTTAAATTTATATTTTCATTTCTACGCTCTGAAGTTCAGTTCGATCGCTCACACGCACACGCAATGCCTCCAGAATTTGGTGGCAAGTGGTGAGCGGAGTGTCTTAACACAAGGCCTCCTCTGCCTACCCTGCTACACGCGAGATATAGCGTAAAGCTGAAATGAAATCTACTTACAAAAAAACTTAAGTAAAATAATTTAGTTTTATTAAAAAAAAACCAGCCAAATTGTAAATATTGCGTTTATTAAAACCATCATGGCACCGTCAAAAGGCACGTCAATCACTCAAATATAACAATTATATACAAATTAAATAAATAACCTAACGTCGTTGTCCTAATTACTTTTGAACAAGAAACATGAAAATGTGCTTTATTTATTAATTAATAATAAAATATTAATAATTATTTATTTCAGTCTAAAATTTACTGTAACTTGAAGTCTAGATCTAAATCTAGCTTTTAATAACGACTGTCTGATAAGTTCTCTTTAAAGTTTAAAAGTTCTATATAGTGTTATCTTTATAGCTATAATATTAAAGATCATTATTACATTAATCTGCAAGATAAGTTAACCAGAACATGTCAAACAGTGGCTTTAATATATCTAAAACATTGGTAAAAGATTTTTCTAGAATGTCTATTGCTTAATATTAAATATATAATATTATTAAACTAAATTATTATTACTATAACAATTAAAAGTTATGTCAGTTTTACATTGTTAAATACTTATATTAAGTTAAATGTTCTCATCCAATATTTGAAAATAAAAACTAGAATGTTCTAGATAAGCTCCAGAAAAAGAAATCAAAATTTTACAGTCACTTATTGTCACACACAATAATAAACAATATAATAACTCAAAAAAATTGTTAAATGTTCAATAATATAAAGTTAACTTTACATATAAAGGACTAAAATGTATTGATAATAATTTATGACGTAATTTCCTCATCTTGTAAAATCTTACACAATTCTTTAGTTATTATATTTTTAATGAATTTTTCTTAATAACTTTTAAATTTATTTTCGTTACAACCAAATAAACCGTAAGTTAACTTTTAAAATAAAAAGAAATAATAATAAAAAAAAAAACTATTTATAATAACTTATTAAATTACGGTGTAATAACTATTATAATGGGAAATAGAAATATTTACAAAATGTTTAATCAATACAATATCAACTTTAAATCAAACTATATTAGAAAGTTTTAAAGTTTGTATTATTTATTATATTGTGATGTTAAAAAAAGTTATTTTATATATGGTCTTGGACGTATTTTTTAAGTACAACAATTATTTTTTTTATTTATTAATTAGTATTTATTATGTGTATAATAATCCATATCATTGGAATAAAATTTATCAAAATTTTGTATAAAATTGAAAAAAAAAATGCTTTTATTTAATACAATAATGTTCCTATTTCAATTATTACATAAATAATGATGACAATGCATATTTTTTCTACATGTAAAGTAATTTTAAAGAATGTAATATTTTTGATATTACATATACTTCACCAGATAAAACTAGTTTTGACTAGTTTTTTTTTTAATATTTTAAGAAGAATGCCTCAGAAATTTGTATAATAAATAGAAGAATCACGGTGGATACCAGTTCAAATACATTTTAAAACATTTATAATTATAATTTTAATGTAGAAGAAAAATGTTAAAAAAGATAAGTTTTTGGAGATAAAAGTATTGACAGAAAATCTATCTTTATATTAACGTAACGTAAGAATTTCTTATTGTAATGCGTAGAATATATAAAAAGACTATAAACTTAATACTGTTTATGTTTTATCACATGTATTATCAAATTCAATATATCTTTAATACCAATTTCAAAATCCATTTATGGGATGGGATGTAACGCGATTGACGGATCAACGGTTGTCTATGCGTAAAGGACCTCAGTACCTATCCATTTTACCCCATGTTACCCCCTGTATGTTCAATTAAATTATTTTTAACAATACAAATTCAAATACTCAAAAACTTTAAAGAACATGTGTTTTTCATATGATTAGGGCGATATTACTTTATATATTAGAAAAACATCGATCTACTTACATATTGTCTATATAGTTTCAGTGGATGGATAAATGGCAGTCAGGTATACGGTCGTCCATATAAATACAGTATTAACAATAAATTAGTATCGAACTAATGTAAAAAAAAGGTTTACACATAAAATATAAATAATCTTCCTGTTTATAGAAATTATTTGAAATAAGCAGACAAATTTTTAAAATTAATATGTGTCACAAGTTCTCAAACTACGAAACAAAATCCACAGGAAAAAAATAATATTTCCTACAGTTATGATAATTCTTTTAGTTCGGCAACGATTCTCAGCTCATTTCATAAATTTCATACAAACAGCCGTAACTTCCCATCTCTACGCGCGAGCAGACGCGGGATGGTACGTGATAACGTTATGCGCGTGCGTGAAGGCCAGTGCAGGAGGAGAGTGTTCCGAGAGGGTTGCGGGCAGTTGTAGCGCGCGACTCTTCCCACCGAGCGTGCAACGTGTGGTTATACCGCTTTCCACTTCCACTTGTAGCTCAGATCCGGTCAATCTGTGGGATGGATTTTATTTTAGTGTTGATTTAAATGATAGTTCTAAATTATATAATCTATGAGAAAAACGATTTGGCGATTGACGGTTGTGGATTCGATCTCCACTCGAGGAAATGCAATATTTATTTACATTTATATTTTCATTTCTTCGCTCTGGTGTCGAGACAAAGCGCGGCGTTGAGTTCCGCCAAACAATACGCAACGCCTCCAGAACTTAATGGAAAGTGGGGAACGCAGTGTCTTAACACTAGGTTCCCTCTGCCTACCCTGCTGTTTGCGGGATACAGCGTGAAGCTGATCTGATTTATTCTGTATTATCCATCTGGTAGATATATAACATAGAGAAAGGGTGTGTATTCGTTTCGGCAATGTGTATCGAAAATTGGTATAGATAAGAGTTTATCTTCCTTATACACCTAATATACGCAGTTTATAATAAATATAATGAATAAAATATATTGACTTTATGAATTTGTTAATATAATATAAATTAATCATCACTTTAGAATATATCACTATTAGATTTATCCATTAAGTTTATAAAAATCATCTAAAATATCCAAAAAAAAATCGAAATACTCACAAATGGTATCTATGAGCCAATACTCCAAGTAGTTCACCAACTAAATCATTATTGTCACCATTCTCTAAGCCGACCACTAGGTCATTGCGGGCGGAGGGTATGCTCAATATTACAAGTTGAGCGGCGCTGCTCATTACACGAACTGGTCCCACCTGAACGCATAAATATAACGATAACAATGATAACTTATAAGTAATTACTAGTCTTTACACACAACTTCATAATTATGATCAAACAGAAATAACTAAAGAAAAAAACATACGACACATTTTAATTGTGGGAGGTACATAGAGGCACCCCCTTCCCCATATACCACCAAATTTTCAAGACATGTGAGGTCAGCTCAGCCTTCAGGGTTGATCTACTCTCGTCAGGTGAAACTATACGATCATTCCAGGTCAAAGTTAATTTTAGCTCATCATATAAAAGTGCAACGGCGTCCGAATGTAAACGCGACCGTTGTGGGTTCTATCCCCAGCCGGGGAATGAAAAACAAAGCGCGGCGTTGAGCTCCGCCACTCAACACTTAATGTCTTGAAAATTCGTTAGAAAATCGAGAACTCTACCCTTCCTACAAGCGGAATACAGTGTAAAGCTAAAAAAAATATTACCTCAGTTATAGGCGTAGGTTTCTTTAAAGGTTTAAATGAACTCGCATCCAACTTGTAAATAGAAGTTTCCGTAATCAAAATACATCTTTCTGCAAGTTTATTATATCTGTTAAATTTGTGTATTTTACATGAGAATAACGCTTTGCCGATATTTTGCGATCTGTGGAGGTTCGCCATTGTTGATTTGTATTGGGCTGGAAATAAAAAATATGTTACTTTTACATAAAAAATATTATAAAAATGTCATTAATTATTTGGAATGATAAAATATAATTGTTGTAGATAATTTATTATCTGTGGCAATTTAAATGAACTATAGAACACATTACCTCTGACAAATATAAAAAAAGAACACATATCAATAGACAATCAAATTCTAAATTCAAAACACAACCTAAACAAAAACTCACCAGCTCTATCATTATAACTGTTAAGCGCCAAATAATCTCCTTGCCACAACCTATTCGCACCCCACTGGCTCCGCCTCGACCTTAGTACACTGGCCGCAGATATTTTAAGTTTTAGCTGTGGCCATTGTTCTCTTGGCACTGGTTTGAGGACTAAATATGCCCGCCAACGTCTATAGGCCCCCTGGATCAGAGGGACTGCGACCCGGCGGGGGGCCTGTGGCCAGTGGGTTATGATGCCGTGATTGTGACGAAGCTGAGTTTTGAGGTCGGCTATGTAACGTCGGAAGCGGTAGCGTCTGTAAGTGTACACACATTTAATGCTATAAAGTCTACAGTCAATCTGGATAACTATGAGAGATAAGAGCGATATTTTACACTATTTCTTAAAATTTAAAGCACATTGCAAGTGTTTTTGTTTTGTTAGTGTTCTGATAATACTTTTCATCTATAGACATTCACATAAACTTTACAAATACATCAGTATAGAAAAAAAACTGATTTTGTAGTCTGTCATAGTTACCCTCATAAAATGGGTAACTTTGATACACAAAGAATTATTCTTATTATTAATCTAAGTAATATTGGTTCATGTTTTTGTTAAATGATGGATGTAACAAAATAATAATTCTGCAATTTTGCCTACTGGATTTTAAAGGTCGAACATAATAATTTTAATATTCACATAAAGCAACATACACCATACTGTTATTATAATTAGGAAAGTTTTTGAAAGTAGATTTAGGAGAGTTTGTTTCACTATTAGGCAAAATGTATTAAATTGATTTAGATGAAAATTTACAGTAATATTATATATAGCTTATACATTACAATAACACATGGGCTACAATTTATGTAAATATTTTAAAAAATTTAGGTACACTATAACTATACATTTAAGAGGGCAATGTTGCTTTTTGGTTGCTAGTATATTATAAAAAAAATTTGACGAGCAAACTTTTTACCGAATTCCAAAAAAAAAACAATAATTTATTAACAAAATTAATATATAACTCACTTCCAAGCATTATAAATAAGTAGAGCTGCCTTCATCTTTCGGTATCGTTGTCTCGCAAGGGTGCCCCGCCATAACTTCTGTAGCAATATCACTATTGAAGGAATGAGCTCTGCTCGAGCTGCTTCTAACGAATGTATCGTTTTGGCACTCCTGGAATTTAATTTAATATTGTTTATTTATATATTTAATGTATGTTCATTTACTGTAAGTGAATAAAAGATATTGAGTGAAAATGTGATTTAGGAATATTTTCTCATATATAATATATTCTAATTTGCGCCAGACGTGGCGCAGTGGCACGAGGTGTTACTGTAAAACCGATTGGTTGTGGGTTCGATCCCCACTCGAGATGAAATATTTACTTAAATTTATATTTCCATTTCTTCCCTCTGGTGTCGAGGATAAGCGCGGCGTTGAGTTCTGCTACTCAACATGCAACGCCTCCAGAATTCGGCAGAAAGTGGGGAACGGAGTGTCTTAACACTAGGTTCCCTCTGCCTACCCTGCTGCGTGCGGGATACAGCGTGAAGCTGATTTATTTATTAACTAACCGTATGAACAGCTTGGTGTGCCCGTACTGCACGTCGGTGACGCGCAGGTCGCGCAGCAGCACCATGACGGCGTCGCGGTGGCCGGCTCCGCGGAAGTTGGGCCACGTGTACTGCGACAGCATCTTGTAGCGCTGCAGGAAGCGGTCGTAGCGCTGGCGCGATGCGAACCCGGCGCGGCGCACGCGCACGTTCTCCACCAGCCCCAGGTAGGCCACTTGGTGACGCACCTGCGGTCACACCACATTATGGACTTGCACATTCTATGTAGGCTGCTTGGTATAAGTATTATTCCACACTGATTAAAGAAAAATACTTATTTAGAAAAAGTATTAAAAAAATTATACGTTTTCTAAATAAACATTTTTCTTATTATAATTTATTTTAATATTTTTTTTAATGTAATATAAGAATAAACTAATAGGCTAAAATTAGGCTTTTTAAAGTTTTCTGCATTATACAGTCAAGAAGAAAATAATCAAAAGTAAGAAAAAATACTAAATTCAAATCTGTGCAAACATCTACGACTAACTTCAGGGTGGCTAAGATCATACTGTAATAAG
Organism: Heliconius erato x Heliconius himera; assembly: GCA_013421005.1. Taxonomy (NCBI): domain Eukaryota; kingdom Metazoa; phylum Arthropoda; class Insecta; order Lepidoptera; family Nymphalidae; genus Heliconius; species Heliconius erato x Heliconius himera. The sequence continues at coordinate 100,968 of JAATLQ010038614.1, forward strand.
TAGTGTTTACTTACCAATTTATCGTCCCACATGTGAGGTGCCTGGGCCGGGTTAGGTTTAACACATCGCACATAAAACGGTTCTTTGCTGGCCAGCCCAGCTACCAGTGACGCCATTGAGCTTCTGAACAGTGACGCCGCTGATGGAGGACGTTTTGAAGTCTGACAAATTACATAAAGAACATCATAATACTTAATGGCACCATTAAAAAATATTACAATGTTAATTCACAATTCCCGTTTCTTTAATAAATATGTAGCGCAAATTTTGATGTTTTTTTCGATTTTGATATTCCTCTGCTGAGTATGTTATAGATATACATATGTTTCAGTCTGAAACTTTATCTATAGCTAAGAAAAAGGATCATGACAGTCGGATAGACAGATGCTCAAGAAAGTGAGTTTGAACATAAGTTTTTTTTACCAAAAAAATATCATTTTAAAAATATTATAATTATATATCTTTTCAGCACCGACCTTCAAAATATTATCAGCACCCTCCGGCCACATGTCACGTAGCGAGGCGTTCTGCGACGCGTGGAGTAGCCGCTTCAAGTCCTGCCAGAGAGCATCTTTGTTTTTGTCCATGAAGCCGGTTATTGCGTATGTCACGTCACCTGCGTAGTGTCTGTATGAAAACATAAGTTATTATAGTACACACAAAAGAATCTTACTAGAGATCATATAGCCATGCCTCATTTCATCAAAATGGAGACACTTTTACTATAAACCTTTCCGGGGGTGAATTTAAAGTGTAGTTTTAATTGCGCTACGACAAAAACCGTGTTATACAAATACTTTTCTATAGTTTCACACTATGTATTCGGCACATAGAAGATAGGCAAAGGGAACCAGGTCTTGAAACTCTCCGTTCCCCAGGAACTGCCGAATTTTTAAAACATTGCTTGATGAGCGGAACTTAACGAGATACAGAGTGAAGATATAAAAAAGATTTTTTATTCTTCTTTGATTCAATAAATTTCAACAGAGAGCATCATTCACAAAATATCTAAATATCAAAAAAACTATAAAACAAAACCGCCCTTAGCTATCCCATCTGACTAATAAATGTATGTTAAAAGAAAAAAAACATTAAAAACTTACGTAATTCTAAAATCGACGCCATGTTTCAATTTCTTATCAGTCGGTGAAAGCTGGCGGGAAGTGTAATGTTTGTGCCCATTTAAACGCTTATCCATAGCTTCTAGGAGTTGTGTGTCCGATATCTAAGGAAAAATAAAATAATAATTGTTTATATAAACAATTACAAGTATTATTTATAAACTAGCGGAATTAGAATCATCTTCAAATCTTGATCAAAACCAGTCAAGATCAGACTTATGTTGACGTAACTCACATCAGACCAGGTTAGACAGAAAAGAAAAAATAAAGAAAGGCTTCATACATGACCTTATCCATTCTCTATACAAGTCCTTTACATAAACTAACCACTATATTTAGACCAGAACAGGCCAGGCCTGGCAAGGCTAGTCAGATCATACCACATCACATTCCACAACAGTTCAGGCTAGACCAGAACATACCTTAGTAGGAATATAATATAATTTGCATTCATGATAGCTCTACTAACTAATTCTCAAATAACGTATTTTAAATACAAGTAGCTTCACGCTGTATCCCGCACACAGCAGGGTAGGCAGAGGGAACCCAGTGTTAAGACAATCCGTTCCCCACTTTCTGCCGAATTCTAGAGGCATTGCGTGTTGAGTGGCAGAACTCAACGCCGCGCTTAACCTCGACACCAGAGCGAAGAAATGGAAATATGAATTTAAGTAAATATTTCATCTTCTCGAGTGGGGATCGAACCCACAACCAGTCGGTTTTACAGTCACACATCGTGCCGCTGCGCCACGACCGGCCTCAAATCAAATACAAGTCAATTTACATAAATGATAAAACCACTATATCTAGACCACACCAGACCACACCATAAAAGATCAGATCAGACCATACCTTAGTAGGATTAAGACAGGCTTCGTCCATGATAGCTATGACGCCCTGATGAGGAGCATCTACCAGCTCGCAGATAACTCTGTTATTGAAGTATTGTATTGGCGTCCATTGTATGCCTTCTCGGGCGTATTCTTCTTGTTCTTGCTTGAGGACTAGCTCTGTAATTCATGAAAATATAGATTAATAACGGAAATCGATGAGTTATGTTACATTATATAGATTTATTTTTGAATATATAAAGTATATCATTGAAGAGATTTTCTAAAATTTTATTTGAAAATAATGTGGGTTCGATCGAACTCGACGAAATGAAATATTTATTTAAATTTATATTTTTGTATTTTGGTGTTCACTCTGGTGTCGAGGCCGAGCGCGTCGTTCAGTTCCGTCACTTTCAGAATTCTGCGGAAAACGGGGAACGAAATGTCTTAATACTTGGTTCTCTCTGCCTCTCTCTTGTTTGATTTTTAAGTTTTAATTTGAAAACAATAAATAGAAAAATATTCAGCACACATGCAGATTTTTTTTATTTTATAACTATCTATTTACGAAAGATAAGTATGTATCTCATATATTTTTATAAAAAATATATGAGAACAACGATAATAGAAAGAATATTATAATAAGAAAACTAATAAAAAAAATATCTTACCAATAAACAACTGTTGCAGTTTTTCATTACAATAATTAATGCAGAACTGCTCAAAACTGTTCGTATCGAATATTTCGAATCCATAGATATCTAACACTCCTATAAGGGAGCTTTTGTATGAACTGTGTGGCGCTTCTATCGCTTTGTTGATCTGTGAACATTAATGAAATGTTATTATTTTTTAACTTTACGCTGTATCCAGCATATAACAGGAGAGGCAGAGGAAACGTAGTGTTAAGTAGTATATTACTTCTTGACCGTCCTGTTGTGACGGAACTCAACGCCGCGCTTAATCTTGTATTGCCAGAACAAGGAAATTAAAATATAAATAATTAATTTTCCGAATGGAAATTGAACTTACAGCTGTCGCGATACAGCCACACGCTGTGCCTCTGTGCCACAATGGCTTCATATATATTATTCTTGTACTTTTTTATTATTCGCCTTTTATGCATATTGTAGGGTAAGCAGAAAAATGTTTTTGATACATCACTCCGTTTTTATTATTTTGTATATTGATAACATAATCGTTATATAGTTTAATACAAGTGTTACATAGCCTATATCAAAATGGCGTTTTATCTAAATTCAGATACGATTATATTTGAAAACTAAATATAGAAGTTAATGTTATTTATACCAACAATTTATCTATAAACTAGTTTTTGGTTTTAATCATTACAAAATGACAAAACCGACATATTAACTCATAAAAACTAACCTGTTGAACAATCCAAGTAAACAGTCTATCATATGCCGCCTTCGCCAACGCTAGTCTTGTATAATTGGCGTCTGATAACGTATGTTCTTTACTGACGAGATCCCCTCCAGCTGACAGTATTCTACCTGACATAGCTGACTTTAGAGCCTCTTCTGTTATGCCTAGTGAAGTAACGCATTGTTTTAATGGTCCTCCGACTGATATATGGCCATCTTGATTTTCTGTGAATGTTAGTTCGCCCTGGAAATTAAATAAATAAATAAAATATTACAAAAATTTTAAAATATTTATAGCGTTTTGTTATTTATAAGCTTTACATTTTTTGCTTAACGCTGTATTCCGCAAATAACACGATAGTCAGACAACACCGAGTGCTAAGACATACCAATGCCTATGCACCGCTCAATATTCCAGACATTGAGTGGTGAGCTCAACGCAGTGCTATGTTTTTTTACCAGAACGAAGAAATAAAAAAAAATGCATTCTACTGAATGAGAATCGAACCCGCAATCAATATTTTACTACCTATTATTATATTATTGACATCGTGAGAAGTCTCTAACTAATTATGCTATAAATTTCATAACAATCTTCTTTACATTTGAAGTGTGAACATAATTTTACAACATGTTTAATTTGTATATTTATAAAACATATGTATGTAAAACAGTTATTATCGTATTACTTCGTTTTACATTATATATTATTTTAATAGTTTTAAAAACACGTCATCGTCATATATATATATATATATATATATATATATATATATATATATATATATATATATATATATATATATATATATTTTAAATTATGAAATCCTTGACTTACACCACTTACATAATTTACCTACCAACTTACATGTAAATATTATTGTATGGTATATAATCCGGCAAGAGCACATTTAACCTTAACACAAAAACTAATTGACTTAACATAACGAGGTTACTTATGTTTATTTACCTGAAACTGTGTGATTTAATCAAATATCAAAGTTAATATTTTTACATCCATCTTATATGTACAATGTTCTTGTAGCTTCTATATTTTCCATATATGTAGCAGGATAGGCGGAGGAAAGCTAGTGTTGAGACACTATGTACCCTAAGCACCTCCCAATTATCCAGACGAAAATAATTTACCCCCTCGAATGAGAATCAAATGCAAAACTGTCACGTTTACAGTCACACGCCACTGCGCCATGACGGCCACATGTCATAGACATAATATACTTTTTACTACTTCCTCACTGTTACCAAAGGTTAAGTTGATTAAGACTCCCTTCTCCACTTTCCGCCCAATTTCGAGACATTACATACAATTTGATTTTTTTAATAAACATTTATCCAAGTAAAAAAAAATCTAAAAGATTGTCCTTACCAAGAAGTCATCGCATCACATTAAACGATTAAAGAAGAAAAAAGGCTCACCAAAAGTATGACTCCAGCGACGATACTCCATATATCATCAACCACTGACGGTGGAAAGCTCAAGGCATTAAAGGCACTATTAGTTACACTATAGAGTTTAGAATCCTGTGCCGTGGCCCTCTCATTGCCAAGAATTTTGTATACTGAACTCGAGTTGAGTCCATATTTCTTTGTGTGCGTATTGTTTGTGCTTAAAAGCTGTAAAATTATAAATAAAAATTGTGTAAGCTTTTATTTTAATCAACTTTAGTTGTTAGAAAAGCGTAATAATGTGAATGAGGAGAGACAAACATTAAAATTATTACATACCTCTACGTTTCTATAATATATTAAGTTTAAAGTATACTTTAGAAAAAAAATAAAAAAGCAAATGTAATATGAGAGGCAGACTACTGGAAGATATATTTTTAATACTGGTAAGATTCCTGCAAGTGGAATTGTTTAAAGTTTAGAATACACAGCTTAGTTTTGAAATGCGGCTTAATTTAAAAAAAAAAGGAAAGGAAAGCTATATATTCATAATTCATATGATTTTTATTTAAATAAAACTATTAAATTTCTTCGAGTGAAATTTGTACCCACGATCCGTCGCGTTTACAATCGCACTACTGTACCACTGCGCCACGACTGGCCTCAAACTAATTAACATATTATTCATAATATTTACCCATACATACATATGCATAAAAACATTAGATAAGCTAGTATTTAAAACAGTGGAGCATTATTTACTGCGGTTTCATGTAAACCCAACAAAAGCATTCTAATGTAATTGATGCACGCCTTTGAAATAAAATTATTTGTAAGACGTCACTCGATATCCTGCTACAAATCAACTGATGTGACTTTTTTTACTTTTATACTGTATTCCTCATATAGCAGGGTAGGTAAATGGAACCTAGTGTTACGACACTCCGTTCCCTATTTTCCGCACATTTTTTGAGACATTGCTGACTTAACTCAACGCCCTTTTTACCAAAGCGACGAAATGAAAATAATTATTTTCCGAAAAGCATTCAAATTCACAACCGTCGCGGTTACAGCCCGATGGTATGCCACTGCGCTACGAGACAGCTCTTTTAAGTAATACGCCCAAAAATAAAAACAATTACATACCTGATAAAAAGAATGGAAGTTCCTTTCGCCAGGCTGCAGGTTCACCACTCTACTCTTCTCCAAGAGATAGTTACTGATGTGACCTCCTATCGGGTCTCCTTTGTAATCGAAGTGTATGTCCATGTACTTGCCGAAACGCGAGGAGTTGTCGTTGCGATTTGTTTTCGCGTTACCAAAAGTTTCCAATATGGAGTTCGACTGTATTAGAACGTTTTTTACCCTGTGAAATAATAAAAAATATTTTTTTTTAACATTTATAAAGTGTTATTTCACATTAAGGAAAGTAAAATACCAGTCGTGGCGCAGCGGCACAAAGTGTGACTGTAAATCAACTGGTTGTGGGTTCGATCCCCACTCGAGGAGATGAAATATTTAATTAAATTTCTATTTCCATTTCTTCGCTATGGTGTCGAGGCAAAACGCGGCGTTGATTTCTGCCACTCAACAATACCTCCAGAATTCGGCAGAAAGTGGCAAACGAAGTGTCTTAACACTAGGTTCCCTCTGCCTAGCTTGCTGTGTACGGGATACAGCGTGAAGCAAAAAAAAACTTTTTTTAGATTTTTTTTAATATAGCAGGACTCGAACTCGCGCCTCTTTCAAGAAGTTCAAACTCATCAAGTAATTAAGCTACGTCCAAATTCTTATACGCGTACTCTAAGTGTAGAATATAGCGTGAAAACTAGTATTTTTTTATGTAAATGACAGTACTTCTTATAGCATAAACTAATCATTTAATGTACGTATATCTGTACCAGTAGTCAATAAAGTTTAAAACATTGTAAAATGTGGAATACACGCTAAATCATTAAGACAAGAGTTATGTATATTATTCCTACGAAGTGAAACTAAAGTGTCTCCGGCGAAGACGTCTGCCGTCATTAAAAAGCAAGCGTTCCTCACACACCGTATGATTTAAGCATGAACTAAAATATTTATTTTGATTATTCCACATACAGAAAGCAGGCGAATAAAACTTACATCACGTAGTTAAAGATCATGGGCGTAGGTTTAGGGGGGGGGCGGGGTTCGGGGGGTATGGGATAGTGTAGGCCGTGCCCAGCCCATAATAGTTTGGTGCCCACCCCAGAAATTTTACTAACAATAAATTTGTCCCAAAAAAGATTTAAAAAACGTTTACACGAATATATCTGTTGAAAGCTAGACTATAGCTATTTCTAGTTACGCCCTTGATAAGGAGGCAATGAGGATATTAGGAAACCAACTAACTACACCGCAATCAACTTGATCGACGATCACCAACCCCAACCCTCAAGAATTCAGTGAACATTACCGATAAATCGATCAATGTTCACTTCACATTTTACAAAAACCACAACTAAATCAAGAAAAACACAGAAACGGGCATGGAAAACCAACGTCTGTGGCGCAAAAAAAAGATTTTATATAAATTGGCTCTACATAAATAAACTTAACACAATATAAAAAAAAGACTAATAAAATAAAATAATAAATAAAATGTATTTACATTGTAATGCAATGTAAATTGTAGGTGAGCATTACTATTAAGTACATAATACATATACCTACATTTAGATTAGTACCGCAAGGCCGGTGCACTAATGTGGTTGCACGAGTCATAGGTATATTGTGTCATTCTACTATTAAAATTTTAATATTTGCCATCAATTGGACCACAGAATGGAATATAGATATATTAAAAACTAGTGAGCCGCTCGCGGCGGCTTCGTCCGCTCTGCCCGCGCCGAATTCCTATTCGAGGAAATTAAATATTATTATTGTTTTTTCATTTCCTCGCTCTGGTAAGGAGGCAAAGAGCGCCGTTGAGTTCCGCCATTAATACATCGACGTCATCGATTGCTGCACTCTCTTGATAAGAGAAGATAAATAACAATATATTAAAATCACCTGTCAATATATTCTCTATGCACTTGCATGGTGTTGGCGGCTATGTACTTCATGATGAACTTCGAAGCTTCCGTCTTCCCCGCACCCGACTCACCAGATATAAGGACACATGTATCTCTTCCCTGAAAGAAAATAAAATATATATATATTATTTTATCATTACACCGTCGCCGTTGTGGCGCAGCAGCACAGCATCATACTATAATCGGGACGGTTGCGGATTCTCTTTTCACTTGGCAGGATTGCGCTGGGAAAAGCGCAGCGTTGAGTTCCGCCACTCAACACACAATGTCTTGGAGATAGGGCAGAAAGTGAATAACGAAGCGTTTAATACTAGCGTTCCCTCTGCCGACCCTGCTGAAACTGTAATCTCTACATTTTGTGTAGAATATCGATGTTAGCGAACATCGAACTCACAACTGTCGCGTTTATAATCAGTCAGTATGTACAACGTGGTATGACAATACTTTCAAAATATTTTAATAAAATTATTCCTACTGAAAACTTACTTATTAGTCAATACCACTAACAGATTTTTAACCACTAACCATCTATACTACCATACTAAATCTAGATATGCTCAGGTCAGCAAACGTTTTACAAAAATATATCTAACTTTAGTCATCAGTTTTCAAAATTGGTTAAAACTATATACTATATATATAATTTAATAAAATTTTATATAGATACAACTACAACAACCCACGACTGTAATACCTATTCCATTCCATTTCCCAGGTAAATTGACAATCCCCATTTTCCGTTGGCAACGACAAGCTATCATCTTTAAGTGGTCCATACAGACACTATTCTGGGTTTACGGTCAGTAATACCGCGTGAACTTTACGGCTCTTTCGCTACCCTTTCCGTGTGCCGTAAACGGCAACAGATTTTATTATCGTTGTGACCGTTTCGTTTTAATGAAGACGAATTATGACTTGTTTTATATGATAAGTGCATTAGCTTCATAGTAAATGTGTTTCCGCATTTTGGAAGTACTCATTTGATTTAGAAGTTAAGAAGAAACTAGCCGCTGTTAGCCGCTGACATTTCAGGTGACATTTTTGAAGTAATAATATTGTTTTTTTAGCTTCAACAGCAGAACTCAACGCCGCGCTTTGTCTCGAACCAGAGCGAAGAAATGAAAATATAAATTTAAATAAATATTTAATTTCCTCGAGCGAGGATGGAGGACCCAAACAGTCGCGTTTACAGTGTAACACATTTTGCACGCCCTTGCGCCACGACTGGCCTCATTAAAATCATATCTATATATACATAAAAAATATATTCTTATTCTTATTCAGCTTCACGCTATATCCCACACACAGCAGGGTAGGCAGAGGGAACCTAGTTTTAAGACACTCCGTTCGCCACTTTCTGTCGAATTCTGGAGGCATTGCGTGTTGAGTGGCAGAAATCAACGCCGCGCTTTGCCTCGACACCAGAGCGAAGAAATGGAAATATAAATTTAAGTAAATATTTCATCTCCTCGAGTGGAGATCGAACCCACAACCAGTCATTTTTACAGTCACACTTTGTGCCCCTGCGCCACGACTGGCCTCAACTAAAGCTAAACTAAGCTAAAAAAAAATTGCTAATAAATTTCAAAATGTTCACCCATCATCTGTATAGTAAGCACCTACTACTTTGAAACAAAAAGGATAACATCAAAGTGACCGTACGGGTGGTCGAAGCGTAAATAATTCGCGCCCATATTTACAGCCGCCGCTTAACTCCTTGAATGGGCACGAGTCATCGACACAATGGACACTAAACCTCGCTACTTTTGTTCATAATACTTTAGTAACTACTTCAACACGCGTTGAACATCAAATTAAGGCTGAAGAACAGCATAATATCATGTTTTTAAGTATTGGTAATTTTAATATTTAACGAAATGATGGATGATCGTATTTTTTTTTTTATTTTGTTAGATTATTTAATA